>JAQFVV010012574.1:1574958-1709868 GCA_028023455.1 Epiperipatus broadwayi | reverse complement strand
AAGTATATTAAGAGGCTGATTAGTAGTGATGATCTGTCATTGATGGTAATTAAGCCTAGAATATTCATTCCTTCTGATACCATCTTGCCTTCAGAAACATACTTTCATTTTGAATATTCTATTTTGTAAAGATAGAAATGGTTAATTTATTTACATTTTGTCATTTATAATAGAAATATAGAATTTTTTTATTTAAAAAAAAAAATTTAAATTCAGATCTCTCATAATAATTTTCATATACTACTTTTTTTCTTGTTTCCTAGCTATTATCTTAATCCTTTTTCCCCCTATTTTGTTTTGAGATTATCAATTGTCATTTCAACTTTGATAAAATGCAGATGTTAGTTATTTTGAAAGAAGTTAATTTCATTTTTTTTCTCCTCATACAAATGAATTCTTAATGTAATTGTAATTATTTTTATCTCTGGCAATGAATTTTACTTATCTAATACTGTTTTTTCTAAAAATTCTTAAAGATTTTATTTATTATTAGTTAGCATAAATATTATTCTAAGTAGATTATGTTAAATATAGTTCATTGAAAATCTTTAGCAGTATATCAAGTGAAATTAAATTAAAGTAAGAAATGCAATAGCTAATTTGAAATTCATTTAAAAAAATCTTTTATATATGAATATGAAATAAACACACACACACACAGTGCACACTAAAATACATTGATTGGTGTAACACTTAAAAAGCAGAGCAGGGCAGTAAATAAATAGATGGATGGTGAGCTCTTCCTGAGGTCAAATAGTATCTGAATATCAAAACGATATGATATATATATATTTATGCCTTGTGAATTGATTCAAGATTACTACATTTTTCAGAACAATATAAGGATGAAAACAATATAAATATATATTAAGAGAAAAGAAAAAACTAATTAAAAATATATAAATTTCTCTGTTTATTGTTCAGTGTTAGTGCCAACAGAGGGTGGCACTACTGTGTGGAGAGTTTTGCCTGTTTTAATAATAGTTATGTGCTAGCATAAGAAATGATAATCATGTGATATGCTAAACTTATAAACAAAAGAGAAAAGATATAATATTGTACAGAAAAGACATTCAGGTGACATGAGAAGTGTTACCTTGTTCTATTTGAGATAGCATTGGGGGGGGGGACTTTTGGTAAGAATAATAGATTAATTTCTGATTATCTTTTCTGTCAGTTGAAACTGTGATTAACTAAAGCTGTGTTTTCCCAAACTTTGTTCTTTGAATCTTTCAGTTCTATTAAAAAAATTTAAATTTATAATTAAAAAGATAAAATAAATTGTAGCATACTGTTATTTTCATATTATTATAATTCTTAATGGTTGTTTTTTTTTTTAAGTTAATGTTGTGGCATAGTCTAATATTTAAATAAGTCTTGAAATACTTTATTTTGGTATTTTATGTAATAAGTATTCATAGAGATAATGCAATCAATGAAAAAAAGTCACTATACAATGATAAACATGAATATGGTTTTATGCATTATTCAGGCAAATAAAACAAAGCTTATAATGATACATTCATGTATGGATTAAATAGTGCTGGTGTTCCATAAATTTATTGTGAAATGAAAGTATTGCATGACTAAAGAATTTGGGAAATGCAGGTTAGAAAATGAGGTATTCTGATATCCTTAACTACACCTGGTGACAAAATCTGAAACAACTTTTACTAATCTTCCTCTAAAAGGCATTATTTAGACATTTTATTTTTCTATATGTCATAGCATCAATCGGTAGATGAACCAGCAACAACTGTCAGCAACCAACTGTTTGCTTGCAAGGCGGCTGTGCTGACCTCTCGGCTAACAAAGCTTGACTAATTAGACATTTTATATAAATATAAAATTATAGTTTAACAAGGAATTTTTTAATACATTTATTTAATGTTTACCTAGGTATATTTAAAAATTTATATTTTAAGATAATAAAAAAAATCTGTAGTATTTACATATTCATATTCAATATGTATATACTTTGAGATTAATTTTCTGCTTTGTTGCAGCTATAGCATTGTAATTTCAATATTTTTTTGAAGCTAACATATCACCATCTTATTTTAAAACTTTCCAAGTATCTGATCAGGACTTACACATTTTTAAGATTACAAAGATCTGTTTTGATTTCACTAAACTGGACATCTTTGTTCAAATCTAAATCATTAGAAAAAATATTGAATTTTTTTAAAAAAATATATGGACCCATAAAGTTGTGCCAGCTTATCTTAATAATGCTTTTGTTATTCTAATTTTTAAAAACAAAGGAAATAGATAAGATTGCAGCCGTTACCATGGAATATCATTATTATTCACTACAGCAAAGAAACTTCAAGAATTTTGTTGAAAAGATTGCTTCCAGTCGTAGATGAATGATTACGAGAGACTCACGTGGTTTTAGAGAACAAGAAGCATTACAAATATAGTTTTTGTTTTCAGACTGAGGCAAAAAAATTGTTGGGAACAAAGGTATGATTTAAATATTTTATCAATTTGTTCAAGACATTTATTTAGTTAATAAGACAGATGTATGGTATTATTTGAAATTAGTTGATTGTCCTCCACATTCATATTATACAGCTTCTACAAAATGGAATGAGAAAATGTTATTATAAATGGAAAATGTGAACATTTGAAATGAAAACTGGTGCTAAACAAGGATAAGTACTTGCTCCAACATTGTTTTCAACTTTTATAACAGTGGTCTTTGGAATTGTTTAGATGTAGCTTAGTCATACAGAGATGAAAGATTTGATGGTGGAATTATGCAATTGAATTGATTAAAAGTGAAAACAAGAACTTCTTTTTTGCTGAATTTACAGAATGTCGATGATTGTACTATTTTTGCCAGTTCAAAAAATCATTTGCAGAATGTAATTCATGCAATATATAAAGATTTTGGTTTATTAATTAATACTTAAGACAAGTTTTTTATCAGCCAGTGGTGGAAGAAATATCCTCAGCAACTTTTAGTTGGATGGTTATCAACTTAAGAATGTAATAGAAAGGTGAATGTAGATGTTGTGGTCCAACACAGACTCCATCACAGGGACATAATTACTGCAACTAAATTAGCTATTTAGAGAGCGCTGTTATTTTATCTAATTCATTGTATGGATGTGAAAGTTGGGATCAGTGCATTATAAAGACATAAAAGTTTCAGTAAAGAAAGCTTTGTAAAATTTTAAAAATATAATGACAAAATCATGAAATCAATCAATATGTTCTTCGACCTGCTGGATATTATATGATAATAAAATCCACTATTGTAAAATCATACCCTTGTTAGATTGGACATATGAAACTTCCTAAAAAGATTTTTTATGGTGAACTTTAGCATGGTTTTCATGGGAGAAGTAAATTCTATCTACATTATAAGTATACTTTCAAAGATATTTTAAAGAAGTGTGATATTGATTGTTTCTAGTGGGAAGGTATAGTAGAGAATAGAAAAAACTTTGTAAAGCTACAATTAGAAATGGTGTTGAAGTATTTCAGAAAAAAAAGTTTTCTGCTGAAGAAATTAAAAGATATGTAGAATAGCAAGTAAATGGAAAAAATGGATTAGTATGCTCTGTATGTATTTATGGTTCACAGATTGGTTGGTATAGTCATTGCAAAGATCCTATTTAGAATAGTTTTTTTCTCTCTCTCCTTTTTTTTATTATTTTGAGTTAGAATGTGCATACTCATTTAAGAGTGGTGGTATTTATTTTCTTATTAGCATTGTAGTACTATGATCACTTGCCAGTGTTGTACAATAAAAAATAACATTTAACTTAATGTATACATATTATATTTAAGAATGTATTTGGTAATTATATAATTGTGAAGCTGGATTAAAATATTTTTATGAACAAGTCTTAAAATACTTCTGCAAATGATGTTTAAAATATATTTAAAACTCTTTATATGAGGACAACAAATTTATCCAGATAACATTTTTATATTTTCTTAAAATTATTTAGATTAAATTGGGAATTCTGGACATTTTCTTTTGATATTATATTGAGATCAGTAATTTATCTCATATTGCTCTGCTCCCGAGCCATATCTGTGTTTTGAGAAAGAACTATATGTTATTTTTGATGTATATATGTTGAAATGAACATTCTTATGGGCAAAAGACATTTGATAAAATATGTTTTCTGGTGCAACCATGTTTAATAAAATAATATTGATGTTTTGACAAGATGACACTTGCCCTCAATTGAGTGAAAAATAGTAATAATCACATGGTTGTAGCAGAGTCAACCATGTGATACAATTGTCTCTGTTACAACCACATGATTATTATTGTTTTTTCAACCAATTGAGGGCAAGTGCTATCTTGGCAAAATGTCAGTATATTTTCTGTAATATTATTTTATTAAACATGGTTGCTCCTGAAACATGTTTTATAAAAATGATCAAAATGTAAAATAAAAGAGGTCTTCCTTACACAAAATGAATATGTAATGAACCAAAAGTCAAATAGCATTCAATTCAGCAAAAAATTAATATGTTTAACAGACTAATCATAAATCTGATGCAAAGCATTGAATGTATATTTGGTGCAATAAATTGTATTAAATTTAATATCTGACTTAGTATTTTTTTTTACATTAATTGTTATAATGACGGAGCATCAAAATATAGTTATATATAACATTTGAAATGTTGCTAACTTTATGTATTTCTAAATCTAACATTTCAACTGCATTTGTTAGAGTTATTACAATATTAAAAAAAAAATCATAAGGATAGATAACATTCAAATATCAAGAGTTCCATTTAGTTGACAAAAACTGGGATTTTATTTGTACTTATCTAACAATTAATACAGGAATTCATAATTATGGAGTGCCACTCCATTAAACCATATACAGAAAAAAATCATTGGTCTTTAGTGCTTAGAATTCCCAGATAATCATTTATCCAAATACTAAATGAGTCTAAAATTGCTTAACTTTAGCAATCTGATGAGAATATTTAACTGTTCACATTTTTAAAAATATGATTAATTACTAGGGAAGTCATATGACATTGTGATAAGCCGAGGACAACTATTCTGTTTAGTTGACAAACTGAAGTCGCAAGACAGAACTGTTACTGATGTAGTAATACTTTTTCATCTATAAATATTTTGAGTTCATCTTGAAAGTTTCTGCTTGCATCTACTTTAAGTCACTACCACAACAACAGAATTAACAAATTAAAAGAGAAAAAAAAATAATTGTACTCAGTACAACTATGTTGTGTTGTAGTTTTTAATTCCAAGTAATATGCGGTTAACTAGTGGTTTTATTATTAAGTTTTAAATAACAATAAAAAAAACTATTTAGAATTGATCAGTTTATCTCAAACATGCAAGTGGCAGTAAAACGCAGTTTTATTGGTTAGTCTGAGACTCAATCTAGAAATATCTGGCTAACCTCAAGCAGCATCTAATAATATACACTACAAAATTCAAATTCCCATCTCATATTTGTAGTTAAGAAATTTAAATAGATTTAAGAACTAGTTTGCAAATAACACACAAACCTAATTTATAAATAAAAGTAATTAAATTAATTCTGTAATATTTTAATATTCTAAAATTGTTTAGAATATTAAAACAATTTAAAGTAGATTTTTTTAAATGACTTTTTTCTTTAAATGTTCTGAGTTAAATTTTTTTTTTTTAATTTTATGTAAATTAATTTTATGGAATAAAAAATAAACTGTCAAGTTTCAGCGTTTTAGTTTTATAAATTTTTAACAGTTGCGATTAAAATTGGGTAGATTACTGTGGAATGCGCCCGTTGATTAAAAATTAAGCACATGTTAACCGGTCTGAAAGCAGGTTGAATACTGTAATCAAGTGTTAACTTTTGCTCATCATCCATGGTACTTTGTCATTGCCTGCCATTTTTTTAACCCAGTTTATTCTGGCACTTAAAATTTAGAGCTGCATCATAAACTGTGAAAACCTTTATATTATTAAGACTGATGAAAAATAATTTGCCTATTTCTTCACCATCATCATTTTTGATTAGTATCTATATTCTTTCTGTTTTTGTTTTTTCTTTTATCTTATTAATATTGCAAATAGAACATCATCACAAATGATATTTTAGCTTACTACTAATAAGAAAAAATGCTACCAATAATAATATGAGAGGAATTATGACTCTATTTTTTATTTTTTATTGACTATTTATAGTCTTTGCTTTTTAGCCTTCAGCAATGTTATATTGCTAAGACTTCTAATATATGGTTTGGCTGAAGATCTCTCAGCCCCATATAGCTATTTGAGTTAGATAGCTGGGTTTGAAGACATGTAGATGTCTGAAAACTTCAGATTTTCTACTCAATAGTCAACTCTTAGATAAATGGTGGCTTTGGGTTGGTGTTTTTAGATCTAGTCTCTGAAGCTATCCTAGCACCTCTCTGAGGAGTGCCAAAAGCATGAAATCATGGTCAGGGGATGGGGGTTGGTTTTCAGAATAGAGATATTTTAAATGCTTTCTCTTGCTAAGCATTTATCTCAAAGCTTGTTGAGCAATTAGCAAAGCTCCTTGTTTATATCCTGCAAGCTTAATAAAAAAAGAAGTGGAGTCATGTGATATATGATTCTATTTTTTATTTAATTATAATATGTTCCTTGATTTTTTAAAGTTCACATACACATTGCGGTTACAGATTTTCTCAAAGAAACATCCATCCAACAGTTAAGAAATAAACTATAAATTTTTAAAAAAAATTATAGTTTATTTTCATGCAACCAGAGTTATTGCAATAATAGTAATTAAAGCACATCTGTAATTTATTAGTGATATCATAGTTGCTATTTCAAGATAGTATTAACTTTAAAACAATCTCATATAAATGTGTTTTAATATTTTTTAAACTTATTAATTCAAATTTTTTATGATTATAAGTGCTTACTTAATCATAAAATAGTTTAAACAATGCCAGCTTAACTATTGTATCCTTTTATTAAATTAAAATGTTATAAAAGAGCTTTAAAAATAGGTTAGAAATTTAAAAAAAAGATCTTAAATATTTAAGCTAATTGTAAATAAAGTGTGTAATCTAATTTTTAGTAGTGTAGCTAATCCATTTATAGTTTAATTAAAAGTACAGTTATAAATCTAATTTAGAATAGTATTATAATCTAGGTTTTATTTTAGAAAATCTTAAAGTTTAGTTATTTTTAAACCAATAGTTAACTCATCTATTTAAATTATTATTCCTAGATAAAGAATTTAATAGTAATATGTGGAGTGCATGCATGAGATTTGTTGCTATCGATTTAGTTTGCGCTCATGGCCATTTTGAAATCTAAAGACCAGCTAAAAACACCACTGATACATACAAACGATAAATGACATCAAATAACCCATCTACACATAGTCATGATATGACCATTCATTTTTTAATCATAATTAACATCAATAATTAAAAAATTAAAGCGCAAATTTTATACAACTATACTTGATCACATAATATGACTTAAATATACAAAATATAAAAAATGGAAGTAACGAATAACCACATATTGAAATAATGTAAATATGAATAATAGTAGAAACAACTGCCAAAACACGTTAATTAAACAATTAATAATAAATCACATTTTATCTTAACATTAATTGAAAGAATAATTGTCTAAAGTAAAGAATATTAATTTTACAATTAATAAAAAATTAATAAATCAGATTTTTTCTTATGAAAGCGAGTAATGGTGTGTGATTAATTTCTCACATGTCGGTATTAGCTGGTGGATGGATAAAAAATGTAAATGAAAGAGATTTATTCATTTAATTTCTTAAAGATGATAATGCTACTACTGACAGTGAAAAGGTTAGTGTTTATCTTATTTAAAATTCAATACTTGTTTTACACTTAAAATAATTAACAAATTTCTACTAAAATTAAATTTAATTATTTCAAATGTAAAACAGGTATTATAAACACTAATCTTTTCATTGACAGTAAGTAGGATTATCATGTTTGAGAAATGTAATGAATAAATCTCTCATTTAGATTCTTTTTATCTATCCACCAGCTAATAATGACATGTAAGAAATTAAGTATACAACCTTACTCATTTTGGTCAAAAAAATTATTATTATTTTTTAATTATAAAATTAAAATTCTTTACTTTAGACAATTATTCTTTTTTGTTTAATGTTAAGATATTATTAATTATAGAATTAATATGCTTCGGCAAATTGTTTCTAAGTTTATTCAACATTTATGTTATTTCAACATGTTTGATCAATTTTACATTTATTGAACATGTGGTGTTTTATAAGTTTATTTTTATAAAATAAGTGGATTAGAACTTTAAAAAATTACAGTAGATATGAATTCTATACGAGCATAAATAAATATATAATTTATATCAACACACACAAACTACAAATTAAAATTAATAAAAATTATCATTTTTTCAAAAAATTAAAAAAAAAATTAAAATATTAAAAAAATTAAAAGTTTATACTTACAAGTCTGATATTGTGTTTTATGTGTAGGCTCCATTGTAGGCCTTGTTTGTGAATTGCATTACTTTTACTCTGATAAATGTCCTTGTGAGGCAGATACGTATTTTCTGTCTTTATCGCTTTGTGATAATTACAAAATTCATCAAAAAATAAAAAAATTAAATGTGCTGCTCGATTAAAAGTACACCTGGGTCTCGTTTTATGCGATAGATAGGTTCCTCAGAAAATGCGCGCAAACGAAATCGTGCAAAAATAGATGTAACTTACATTGAAAAAGGGGGGATACGGTCTGTGATTTTTCAAAATTCGCGTAAAAGCAAAGCACCAACGTAAAATTACTTTAAAATTCGCGCAAAAAAAAAAATAAGGAAATAAAATATGACTAATAAAAAATTTCAAATTTGAAAAAAATTGATACAAGACAAACTTTTTTTAACTATAATATTTAATTTTATTCAAAATAATATATTTTTATGCATAATTTATAGTACAGTAATTTACATTTTTTTATACACATTTAATTATTAATGCTATTTGCCGATAAACAGGTTCGTTTGCAAACTGGTAAAGATTCTTCACAAGAGGAACTATAACTAGTGCCAACTTCACTCTCATGTTGTTGTTTTAATGGTTTTCTAGTGACAACGTAATTAGTAATTAATCTTTGAGATGATGATTTTATTAATTGTTTATGAAGCTTGCGATACCCAGACATACAACCATTTAGCTCTTGTTGGAATTTAAGAGCACGTTCGTGATTAGTGTCATTAGTAAGAAAATAATTTGCCAACTGATTAGAAAGTTGAAGACCTTCTCGAATCATTTTGGAAGTGAAAGGAACAGGTTCCACTTCTGTTTCATTATCTTTTTCTACATTTTCTTCTGTATCTAAACTTTTATTTTTGTCTTTAATTTTTTAATTTTCAATTCCGTTTAAAAATCAAATTTCGTTTCATTGCTATTATTCACCTTTTAAAAATAAACTTGCGGACACTAAATGATTAATAATTGGTTAAACATTCTTTTTTAAAAAGTAAAAACAGAATGTGATTTAAAATGCAAAATTAACACGCACAATGTTTGAACAAATTTACATTATAATCTTGTAAAATTTAATGTGTGCATACATAAAATGTAGAAATCATGATTTTAATTTCATTATTGCATAAAATCTTACTATTATAAAGCACTGAAAATATTGAAATTACTAAAATGAAAGTCGAATTCCAATAATGTGCTATTACTTTCAATATAACGTAAGTGCACGAAAGGTTGACTTCCGGTGAAACATGAATTGCGTAACTTCAAAATCGTGTTAAATAAGTCCGCATAAAAAGGGACCCAGGTGTACTGTAAAAAATCCTAACTTCATCCTCAAAAAGTTTAATAATTTATTACTTATTATTATGTTTATATGATGTGTTGGTGTTTATAAGTAATGAGTTACAAAACTAATAATAAAATATATAGAAAGATTGCATATGCAGGCAAATAATCATATTCTGATTTTTGTTTATGCCTTGATACTCATGCTTTGGAGTCACTCTGGTTTTGCTATATGTTTTATCATATTATTTTCAAGTCTATAGCTAACAAATGGACTATATGCAAAGAAATTATATCCATGTGATACAATAAATATAACAAGATAGCATCACTGATGTACATAAAGTATATAAACATCACTGGGGCATAAAGAATATAAACATCACTGATGTACACAAAAAAATATAAAATGAAGAGATGAAACTCATTTTATCAGTGATACAGACAATAGCCTACCATTTCTAGTTTTAGATAGACAAGAAGCCAATTGCTATGATGACAAAGGAATATCTATCTTCTGGAAATGATTTGTTTTGTATCTTTTATTAGGATGAATCTTTTTCTTGTAGACGCCTTTGACATTTGGAACATTTGGGGTAAAAATGAATTCATATGCGACTTATTTTGGAGATTCTGAAGCTATGGATTATCTTAGGTAAGACATATTATATATGGTTTGAAAGATAATTTTGTGAGGAATACAAAAAAATTATAAGTGGAGATATAATTTAAAGTTAGTTCATGATGAATTAGAAATTATGAACAAACAATAAAGTAATAATTATTTTGGATGTTGAAATTTCTTTTTTTCCATATTTTTTAAATGGTTATCACTATTTGTCTTAGACTTATTGTTTTCCTTAGTTTTTCTAGTTTCTATTAATGTAATTTTTTTTTTTGCTCTAACATAACTAAAACTGAAATTATTGTGAAAATTGTATCTCAGGCCAATATTTTAAAAAATTCAATATGGCCGTTTAGTCCCTAAGAAGTTAACTTATTCTATTTAGAAAATCACAAAGATACAATAATTATTAAAGTTTATTAATTATGATAATGACTAATTATTTATTTCATTCAGATTCCTCTGCATTGTGTAATGCTGTGTAGAGTAATGATTTCAATAAGTAAGGTCCCTGATCTCATCTTAATTCCTACGCTTCCGGGGTTAGAATTTCAAGCCTTTCAATACGACGAACTATTTAATTCGTTTTTTTTTTTTTTTTGTTTGATCTAATTTTTTTATACGCATTTTTTAAAAAAATTGTATAATGAAAATAAAATTTCTTAGTTTTTTCATTGTTATTATAATAGATGGAGCATTTAACTGCCTAATTTTAATTAATATTTTCCTTTAGCAACTTAAAAGTAATCGTATTTTATACCGTCTGAATTCCTTTATCAATTCTGCAGCCTTGAACGTCCTTGAAATTAAAAGAAATCTGATGCAATCCTTTTGCATTATTCAGTACATATTCTAAAAAGGTCAACTTGTATGTTTACACTTTTTTTATTTTTATGTTTTATTAAATTTTTAAGACTTTTATTTATTTATTTCAATGTTCCAACAAGGAAATAAGAGTAAACACCATTTCTAATATTGTAAACATATAATTAACTTTTGGAGGTGTGTATCTATCTATATAGTATCATAAATTGCTGTTAAATATTTTTTAAAATCAAAAATATATTCTGTAATATCTAAAGTTTCTTAAATAAATGTTTTATATTGATGGTTATTTTCACTACATTAAAGCCGTTGTATTCGATCTTTTTTGTCTGTGATCTAAAATTTTAAAATACATTTTATGAATAATCACATATTTTAATGGATAATCAATATATTTTAATTATAGCTCTTACTAAAAAAAGAACTTGTTGTAAAAGGATGTAGACAATAATCATAGTTTGCATGGTGAGTGTACTATTTTTTTCCTCTGGGTTTAATACCAAGAGAACTCCATGACCTTTCATCGTAGATGCCTAATAGTTTTCAACTGTGATATTGGTTGAGTTTACTTGAAAGCAAGAAGAATGGATAAAAGTGAATGCTGATTCTCTTTTATATTTATAATCATGATAGACACATATAAATTACAGTTTTTATTTACTTGAAAGCAAGAAGAATGGATAAAGGAGGAGAGTGTTAAGAATTAATTTCCTGGTTTTGAATCTAGGTTTCTATTTTTATAATGTTTTTTTATTTAGTTAATTATAGTTGTAAATTATTTTCAAACAATGGAAGATTGCACTATTTGGAAAAATTTCTAACATTAAGTGAGAAATTGCAAGACTTAAGAAATTAGAGAAAATGTGACATATTCATAGCACAATTAGAATGGAGTTCATCATAAATATAAGGACGGAACATTATCGAGATTGATTGTATATCTGAAAGAATGATCAAAATTAATTATTCCATTTAATAAAAGATACCAAATGTAGGCAATTTTGATTTATGATAAAGAAATAGAGAACTTGTATGAAAAATGTACAAAATAATTTTGATTAGATTAAGCAGCAAAAATTATCATAGGAGATTTTTAATGCTAGAATTGGAAAACAATTAAAAAATGAATGTGCTGTGAATAAATTCAATTGTGGAAAAGACATGAGCTAAAAATTTGCAAAATTCTACAAATGGATATAAAAATATCCAAAAAAGTACAGTAGAATTGAATTATAATTTTACTAGGAGAAAATATACATTTAAAGAATGTAATGTGCATAATAGATTAAACATGGGAAATGATAATCAATTAGTGAAATGTAAAATACATGTTAATGATGAACTAAAGGGACAAAACCTAGAAAGATGATTGAGAGTTGATATCAGTAATATTCATTATTGCAATGCATTAAAAAAAGAATTTGCAAATCATTTAAAAATATCAGACTTTGAAGATGGCTCAGATATAAATAAGATCAATAAAAAGAAAGGACACTCTGCTAAAAATTGCTACACAAATAACAGAGATAATTCAGATGCTGATATACTTGGCTGTCTACATTCCATTTTCTCTTTGTTTTTTTAAAATACTGCATCTATGTCATGAAATAATTTTGGGATAATTAATCAATAAATTTAAGATTCAACATACTTTACATAGCTAAAATCTAGATTCATAAAGAGATATCAAAAAAATACAACAAAAAACTAAAAGTTAAAAACTTTTCCCAAGACTATGTGATACAATAAATACTATTTTTTCCCTTAACTGGTTAGAAATGAATTTGAAAATCTTTGTATTCTTCATTGATCATAATGCTAAAATGTTTTTATTTGAAAAGTCATTGGGAACATTAGACTTGGACATGTTCATTTAAATTGTTTTATAATTTTTTTCTTTTAGTTTTTAATTGGAAAAAAAAAAAAGAGTAAAAATCCTTACATTATTTAGAGACCTCATGTCATCTACAATGGAGAAACGAAAAATAAGAGGGAGTTTAGAGCAATTTTACATTGTCCATGCAAAATGCCAATAAGTTACTCAGTTCAAAATGGAACTAACAGTGCCTATTATTTTTGAATTTTGGTGATATCAAAAAGTAAACATTTATAGGTGTGAGAATCCAAATCTATAAGAAAGAAGTTTCATTTTTTAAGTTTTTTTTTTGTTAATTTGTTGTTGTTTCAAAGACAGTCAGTTCATTTTTGTTTGGATTGTTGGTTTGATTTATATCTTATATTGAATGTAGCTAACAGTTATTGTTTTCATCAAAGTTGACAACACTTCTGCTATTCACTATGATTCTCCTCCTCCCTCTCCTCACTTTTTAAAAAGCAAATAAGAAAGAATAAATTTAAAAATTTGAAAGACAAATAAGAATTAAACATTTTCCCAAACAAATCTGTCAATTATAAATAATAAATGAGATTGTTTAAAATTATACATCAATTACAGTTGTAGATAGTATTGTGACAAAATTATGTAGTATTGTGATAAATTCCTTTTCCAAATTCAAAGAATCTTCAATTAATTGATTAACACCCCAATATTTTTTCATAATGTCAAAGCAGTGTTTTAAAGAAACAAAGAGAAAATGGAATGTAAATAGTGGAGTAAATCAGTACTTCAGTTCACCAATAAATTTTCTATTGACACAAGGCAATGTATGAAGAAAAGAATTAAAAACAGTAAAATCTTTATTTAAAAGAATTGGATATTTTGAAATTCTATAAAAATGTTAGGGAAAAAGAATTGATGAAATTAGAAATATAAATGTGAAATGTCAAGGAAAGCTATAGTAAGAGAAAAAACTATCAAGATTATAAATGATATCTTAGTATTGAAAGGAAACTTGTTTCAATAAGAAAAGCAAGAAATTGCAATATTTATTAAAAAGAGTAAAGACATCATGAAGAATTCTAGAAAGAACTATATAGTATAAAGAATAAGAAAATAATGTAACATCTACCATTATATAAAGTCATAAAATTTCAAGTAGTTTAAGTGAAGAGATTAATGTGCAATTAAATCTATGAAGAAAAATGATGAAATTATTATTGATATCTTAAAAGAAGTAGGCAAAGAAAAAATATATACATAATGTCTAAATGATAACATATATCAGATGATTGGGAAAATGCATGAGAAGGGAAATATTACAGACATCAGTCTTCTGTCACATCTTTATAAAATATTTTCTAAGATCATAACTATCTCCAAATTAAGCTTAAATCAACTAAAAAAATAAGCTATATTTAAAAGTAATTATATTTAAAAGTAATTATGTAAAGGATTAGGAGTACGAGTTACCATTTTGCTGTGGATTTGTAGATTATGAAAATATTTGATTTTATAAGTATTTAAACCATAAAGATATTATAAAATTCTGAAGAATTTTATCAACTTATTACTACAGTAATTAGATTATGCAATAATACTAGGAAGATTAACATTGATAAGGATGTCAGCAGTGATATTTTCTAAAATATTTTACTACCAGTTTAAGAAGAAAAATAAATGATTATTTCAGTCATCTAGATTTTGCAAATGATATAATTAATCTTCAATAAATGTTATCAAAGCTATTGAAATAGGACTAGAGATAAATGTTAAATGGCTTCTCAAAAAAAAAATTGATTAATAATTATGGATAAAGAGAAATCAATAACAATAAATATTTTGACCAGATTTTTAATACCTATAGAGTCATAAATGAATAAAATCAATAATAGTTTGGATGAAGTGCTTTTGGCAGAAATATCTTAAATATCAAAAGGAAATATAATTGTGGGTTTGAAAAATATTTTTAATAAAATATGTTTTACTGATGCTTAATAAAAGAGGATAAGAAAGACTTCAACAAAGTATAGAAATATATATTGAAAGTAATAAGGAGAAATCAAAAATAAAATACGAGTGAAAGAACAAATATATATCAGTGAATATAATTGAAAAAATCAAGAGGCTAAATTTTAATTGACGTGAACTGGACATGTTACTAGAAGAGATCACAACAAATGGATTATTGAAATCTTAAGTTACAATATGATTATCAAAGATCAAGAAAGTGGCCATGTCTAAGCTGGATGAATAAGAAGAAAATTTCCTGGGGTAATGTAAAAAAGAGAAGCCATGGATTAAAGAAACAGAATTAAGCTTGGAGACCTTTCATTCTGCAATGGATTGATATTGTTTAAAATGCTACTACTGACTTATTTGCTATTTAATGTGCAATATAATGCATATATGTGAGATATGTTTTTAAAGTATACTATTTTGTGTTCCCAAATTATTAGTTTTAGGAAAGTGAAAATGTTTAAAAAATTGAATTAAATGAATGAGAGAAGAAAACAACCAGAATTCATATGAATGGATACCACTATCACAACAATGAATGTACAGTTAAGTGAATTGAAGATAACTTTTTTTGAATAAATACTTTTCATATGATCATCAAAAGTTGAAGTTGATCTGGTAGCTCTTTGTAATAAATTAAATCATTTGGTTAATTTCCCAGCAGTCATATAATGCTTCATGACCAATTACAAGTTGATAATATTAACGTAAATCAATTAATCTTTTTATATATATATCAGTTGAAATTGAATCACAAACAATTCTTGAGTCCATCTTTCTTTCACTAACTAAATCTTACATTAATAATGGTAGTAATCCTGCTCTCTCAAAATTTTTTTTTGACCTAAACTTTTTTTTGGTCCTTGTTCTGGTGGATTTTTTTGCATATACCACATTAACTGTCTCTATGATGAGTATATATTCTTATCAAATAGGAGAAAATAATTAATACTGATCATTTAAATAATTAAAAAGAACTGAGTATCAGAAAAACGAATATTTTTTTTTTTTTTTAAAATAAAGATTAATTACTTTAATAACAGGTATAGTTATAATAGCAAGTGAAATAACTTATTAATTATATCATGATGATGAAGTGTTATTGCTTGATCATAGTACTCTATTGTTCATGACTCTACTTGCTCTTGAATAGAGAACTTAGCTTAAGAACATAGTTCTAACAAATATTGTGAATTAAAAAAAGAAGACTAAAAATAATTAAGTGATATAAGTGAAGGCAGCTAATTCTATGTCTTTGCACTATGGAGAAAGAAAACAGGATTCTGGAAAGCAAAATTTTGAAATAGTCACAGAATGATTTTTTTTTTCATGTGTCAAAGCATCGGCCGGGAGGTGAACCCGCAAACTGGGACAATTGCTTGTAAGGCAACTGTGCTGACCACTCGACAACCAACTCTTGACTGATTTATTATTTTATAATTGAAATAATAAATAAATGAAATATGCTGTAAGGAGTAATTCTCCTCATTCTGCTTCAAAGTCATCTATTATAAGATTGAATAAATGGATATTAGATGATAGTTTTATAATGTTGATATTTGATACCAACTTCAATTATCAGCTACTTTTTGGCTTATGGCCTTTATCAGTGAGAAGATTGGTTCTCCCAATAAGACAAAATAAGAAATATGTCCCTATTACATTACATATTAATATTTTTATAGATTTTGATTAAATTGCTATATCTAAACATTTTTCAGCTAATCGAATATTATCAAGTTTCTACTCCCACACATACACACACACACTTTAAATTGCCAGATATCACCAGTATTTAGCTTTAACAGCTCTATCTCACAAGATTCACACTTAAGCCATATTCTTCATCATTTGCATTATCTCACTTCTTGGCCTACTTGAAACTTCATTCAATCTAGGAAATTTCTTTTTAAATGTTTACAATCTATTATTGCAATACAATATTTTCTTCACTTTAATAAGGACAAATCATGTACATGAAATCATCCACTAACAGTAATGCACTATTTCTTGTGTTTCCTTTTCTTTTTCTAATTTACTAAGATGCAAATGCCTCTTAAATTCCATTGAAGACATTTTTTTTTAAAAGACTGCTTATCCTTCTATGTTAAAATCTCTCTTCCTGTCATTATCATTTAAAAAAAAATTAATTACTTTACATTTTATTTATTAATAAACATCTCTGGCTCTGTAGTTTTAAACCTATCTAATTTTACAAAAAGGTAATTACAATCATCTTTAAAATTATATAAAAAGCATGCTAAATTTAATGTTCTTTCACTGTACAGTATTTTCCTTTTTTATTTACAAAAATGTATTAATGCTGCTTATAATTTTTTAAATTTTCATCTGTATTTCACCCACTATCACTCCATTTCCCACTCACAATAAATGTATCAGAAATATTTCAAATTATAAAATTAAATACTAAATTTACCCAACCATCTTTTTTTTTCTAAAAAAAAAGAAGTTAAACAATAAGATTTTTATGATTTGACTTTTTTTTTTTTTACTTACCAATAAACACATTAAAAAGACTGAACTGTAAGATTTAGATAAGAGTTTAAATATTTTGATTTTTTAATTCAAGCTTTCTATTATAATGACTATTTTTAATATAGATCTCAACTGCTCAAGAGATAAGAATACTTAGATCATTTTTTCTTTTAACATACTTCTTTACACATTTATAGATGCTGTACTTCTACTATTATGCATACATCAATGATCTATATAGAATAGACTATAAAAAAAACATCCTATTAAACATAATTAAACAATTTTATAAAAAATATAAAACAGCCTGCCCAATCCCAGGAAGAAACTAAATCATGTGTGAGCATGCCATGCATTCATAAACTAGTAAATAAAATAAAAAAGATCTGTATTCCAACATTTAATATCAGTTTCTGAACCCCTCCCCCTAATCTTAACAGTTTAATTAACAATGCCAAAGATAAACTGCCATCAAAGGACATGTTGTAGATCATATATAAAATCCAGTGTAGCAGGTGTGCCTGTATAGATGTCTATTATGGTGGCCTAACACAAATACCTATATAAGCATGCAAAAAATAATTCCGGAATATAAATACATCTCGAATATGAATGACAATTCAGTCATACCTTGATTCAAAGAATGTCAATCTAATTTGCATAGAATGAGACAATAGGAAGATAAAAGTTAAAGAGGAGTGGGTTATTGCCAACCACAATCACATCATTAATAAGAAAAAAAAAAACAGTATTTAATTTTTGACCAAATGAAATATTTAAAATCTAATTACTACAATAGGGCAGCATACCTAGCCAATCAGTGAGAGCTATAATTCTGGTATAGTAGACTGAAAGTGTGCTCAGCCATGTTTAAGAAAAAGAAACTAATTCATACAAAGAAAATAAAATCTTTTTGGTTGCAGATGTTAAAAATATTTTGTTTATTACTCATGTATATGCACTTTTTTAAAACTGCTTTGTAGCACAATAGTCTGCCATGCTTATGATTTAAAGATTAATTGTAGATGGAGTGAAATTTTTTTCAAGAAACATGATTTTTTCTTCAAGAAACTGATGCATAACCAACCTAGGTAAATACACAATGAAGATTAATAAATCAGTATCTAGCTATAATTGACAATATAGAGATTATAGTTTTTTCTTCATAGTCCCTCTATGGAATGCTGTTGGAGAGGCCGTTGTTTTGGTGTGGTTATTATTTATTAAAAAGCCTGTTTTATTTTTATATTCAAAGATCTATTTTCAACTTTAGAATGATCACCCATTCTCTTTACTCTGGTTTCTTTGATGCCAATTTTGCTTTATTTCTATATTGAATACCATTTTTTCTTCTAGAACAGGATAGAAAAAATCAATTAGATATCAAAACTTTGACCTATCTGATTCTTATACACATTTCTTTCATTATCTGCACTCTCATAAACTCAAAATATTGTGTCCATTTAACTTTTTTGATCATGAAATAAATAAGAGGGCATAGATGAATTTTAAAAATAAAATAAAAATAATTCTTTATATAAAGGAAATTATTTTTTATATATCATACATCTATAAAAGCAATTTAATTTGTATTCTTGTTTTTAATTATCTAAATATGATGGTCAACAGACCTATAGTGTGTCTTATTTGGGCGAATGTAAATTTTATTGCTTCAGAAACTATGTGATGGACCTTCATAAAGAAAATATTTTTTAGGGTACTTTGTTCATTCCTATCCTTTTTGTTATTGAATTTAATTTTATTAATATTTTTATTTAAATATTTTGGTAGCTAGAAATATGAGGGAGCAGTTCTTTGTTGTAAATAAAAGTTATATAATTTCAGACAAATCATTTGTTGTTTAATTTAAATAGTGCAACACTTTAGATATTATCACTTAATATTAAAGTTGTTTTTTTTTTTTTGTCAGTGGTTTTCTATTTATTTATCATACAGCAAATTAATAAAAAAAATAATCAAAAGTATCAAAGATATTCTCAGCAAGTCCATTCTTTTGCTCAAGCAGAATAATTCCCTATCCTTTTTATCTGTTTTCTAAAATTGAAATCAATCCAGAAAGCCTTAACTCTTGAGTCCATGACTGCTTCATTTAGATAAATAAATTTATTAAAAATTATATATATTATTACTTTTACAATTACACAATTTCTTTCTGGTATTATCATTACAATTTATCTTTCTATGATACATTCTATTTAGGATAAACCCCAACAATCATTTAAATATTTGCAAAAAAAAAGTCATTTGGTTGATACATTAATTATTTGAAATAAAAATGTAATATCTTTTTTTAACCACTGAAAACAATGTAAGTTTAAATGTGACTACCCAGATATTAGATGACAAGCTTAAAATCAGATCTTCACTGCAAGTTTTTTTTCTGTTGGAGTGCACAGAATTTTATTATTCCTATTTAAAAGATATATTATAATGAACTAGAGAAAGTATTTTATTATCTAAAATGAGAACAGGAAATCTAATGATAAAGAAATTTATTAAGAAGAGGAGAAAAGATTTAAATTCGTGTAATGATTTATGTGAATGTGGGAAAGAAAATGTAAGACATTTAATATTAGAATGTAGTTAAAAATTTAAAAATTTTTTTATGAATAAATAGTGGATAAAATGAAGAGATCTCTTGAAAAATGGAATACAAAAAATAGAAACAAATCATAAAAGGACTAATAATACATACATAACTTGCTGATAAATAACTCTAATTTATTATTTAAACATTTAAAATTATAAGCTAATTGTGATTCCTTTTGATTTTCTAGAAAATGACTGTAAATATTAAATATTTCCACTTTTTCCATCTTAGATTTACTAAGCAATAGTATTATTACGTACAACATGTTGAGACAGTTTAATGTTTCAAGATATTAATTTGAGTAGAAAGTTAAGAATAAAGTTCAGGTGAATATTATCATCAGTAATAATAGTGATAATAAAAAAAAAAAATGAAGATTTACATTTTATTTAAAAGAAATAATTATTACCAGTATAAGTTTTTGTAAAAAGTTCCACTTCAAAATAGTGGTCAATTATATTTTATTTGTTATATTTTTGTAAATATATTATTATCCAAAATTGTTATAAATTTTTCATATATATTATGTATATGTGTAATAATTAAATTTAATTATATTTCCATTGTTGTTTGTTGATAATTTAAAATATTTAAAGATTATGAAATGGTTTTGCTGGAAAATAGTTTGCTTCTCTCTACACAACTGATAATTTTTTATTCATTAATCTGTTAGCTCATCTACTATATAATCATTAATGAAGACATTGTTATAAGTTTGAATCCAGATGAAGAATAAATGATATTTAAGAAAATGGATTATTGGACTTTTTATAGTCATTGAAATTTTCTGACGTCAATTTACAGTTTTTTTGATTTTTCTGTGGATGTTAAAAAAATCCTGAAATACAGTATATTAAATTATGTTTAGTGGCAAATAATGATTAATGTAAAAGAAGAAAACAAATCTTTCTTTTGTAAAGAGACTCAATTCGTGAAACATATTTGATGGGTGTTTACATGCACACAAACATGCACATATATAGAGCAGTGTTGTATGGCAAAGAATGAAATGAGGATGAAGAACTCTAGATTTTTTTTTGGTATCCATATATTTCAAATATATTGATTAATATTATAATTATGCATGAAATCATGATACGATTTTAAATCATTTAAATCACTAAGAGATAATTCAAATTTTTAATTTTAATAGAGAATATTTGTCAATGAAATCAAGATATAAAAACTAATATAGACTATTAAGACAGTAAAATAAAATATCAGAACTTTTTAATAGAAATTTTACACATATCTATGCTGTGTATCTCTTGATAATATATTTCTAAAACTATTCATTACTCATTACATTTAAATTTTTTTATTTAATTATATTTAGTGTTAGATGAAGAAAAAAAGGTTAAGCAGGTGTCATCTTTCAATTATATTTTAGTCTGTTAGTTATATTATTTAAATAATAATGGTATATGAATAATTTTACAAGTAGACATTTTTAAGAAAAGAGCTAAATAATAAAACTTTAATAAATCTTTTTTAAAATAACTGTAGAATATTTACATTTCTTTCATTTCTTTTATATTCATTTTTAATATTGAATATTCAATTATCTATTCTATTTTATATATATATATTAATCAAATTTCAAATCCTTTTTATTTTGCAACATGTCAATTTTGCAACAAACCTTATATCCAATAGTAAAGTACAAATTATTAATAAATGGATAGATATCAATTGTTGAAGGAGTGAAAAATCTTCAAAACAAATGGTCACATGTAAATAATAATAAAAATTAAACACAAAGTTAAAAATAAGTAATCAATCAATAGTTCTCAGTTTTAAGGACAAATCCAAAGAGCAAACACACAGTCAACTCATCCATTTCTTTATTTTATTCTGTTCACAGTATCTCTTCCCATTTTTTATATTATTTGGCAAGATCAGTTTTTTTCCATTCTTTTTTTTTGTTTCCATTCAGCATTTTCTCCCAAATATCCTTCATTAAACTTTCTTCTTAGTAAATGTTCAATCCAGATTTTTCTTCTATCCCTAATTTTTTCAATTTTCATTTACTCTTTCCAAAACTTTTCTTATTTGTCATTTTATTCATTTTAATTAATTTTCTCCATTCTTCTTCATGTCCACATCTCAAAGGTCTACAATCTTTTTCTTATTTTTTATTTATTGTCCATATTTTATAACCATAGCACTTAATTCATCTTTTTCTTAATTCTGTCATAGAATATTTTCTTTATCTTAATAAATGCTCTTTTGCCAATACTTCTTTCTATTTTACCTTAATTTTTTTTATCTTTAGTCAGCAACTACCCAAATATCTAAATTCATTTATCTGTTGAACTATCTTAGCATTAATATTAATTCACATTCTTTTTGAATTTTTTCTATATTCAATACATCCTTTGTCAAATTTATCAACAAACAATTTTTATATTTTCTCCTACAAATTACAAGATTTTCTTTTTTGGCAAATTTGTACAATCTTTTAATTTGAAAATTATTTATTGAAAATTTATAAATAATAATGTTTTTCAAATGAAGTTTAAACATATCCATAAATTAATTATTCTCTATTAAAATTCAAAATTTTAATTTTCTCTTAGTGATTTAAAATCTTATCATGATCTCATATGTAATTAGAATATTAAACAATATATTTGAAATATAAGGATAACAAAAAAAAATTCTAGAGTTTTTTAATCTCATTTCCATTTTTTGCTATTCCACATCCCTATCTCATTGCATTATATATCTCAGTGTCTGTGCTCATGTAATTCATGAATTAATATGAAAGCAAAAAATTAGTGAGGCAAAACTTTCTATTAACAAAATATTTATTATCCAAAAGTCTTCCGTTAGACTTTTTTTTCTCCAAATTTTGGAATTTATTCCACATTTTTAATTTTTATTCTCGTTGCTATTAAATTTTAATTTTTGGTAGTAATACATAGTTTTAGCATTTTGTTCATATATATTTATAGTATTAAATCTAGAACTCTATCACAATAAACTGCAGTGGCAAAATATTTTTTTCATATGTAAATTTATTTAATAATGATGATGATAGTGATGATAATAATTCAATTGATTTAATTTAATTCAATTCATTTATTTAAGTGCTAAACAATAGCCAATTACAGTTTCCATATTAAATAATAATAATAATAATAATAATAATTAATTCATTAAATTCAATTCATTTATTTAAGTGCTAAACAACAATGTATAGCCAATTACAGTTTGCACATTAAAGTAATAATAATAATAAATAAATAAATTAATTAAATAATAATAATAATAATAATAATAATAATAATAATAATAATAATAATAATAATAATAATAATAATAATAATAATAATAATAATAATAATAATAATCCAATTCACCTTTGGCACAGGTCTCTTTATATCCAAGATATATCCTTTTAAAACATTTAAAATACTTTATTTGGATCCTAATATTTTAATTATCATGATGCAATACCCATAATCATTGTCCATAACTCACCTGGCCCATTAATAAATTAATTCTAACTGTAAACTTTTTTTGCTTCTTCATCCCATCTATGCATTCTCTTGGGTTGACTTCAATATGAACTATGCCACATTGATGGATTCATAGACTTTCTTTCTAATTAATGACTCAGTATCTTTTGATAATGGTCAACATAAATCATTAATAGATCTATGTTTCTACTCACCTATGCATTGTCACATGATCCATATATCTTTTAATAACTCATCCTTTTCTGATCATCTAGCATTGATGGTCACTCTTCATAATGATCTCTCACAAAAAAATAAATTTTAAAACTGGAAAAACCATATCTTTTCTCCACAATTTATATTGTATTCTTCAAGATTGGTAAAATGAAACTTAATTCAATACAAATCTGGATCGCTTATGTAAATATTCTTTAATTCACAATTAACCATATCACGAGAATCTCTCCAAACAGACTTCTGAATCTAGCAGATGAGATTCACAAAAAAGATTGTCTATTTTGACTAATGAACAGAGAATAGGAATATCTGCATTAAAAATACTATATAAATCTATATGTGAAACATCAGGCAATATTTGCAGAAAAAAAAAAGGATATATATGAGCAAACTGCATACATGGTCAAGAAACTACATTAATTAAATATATCAATCACACATTTCTTTTTGCCAAAATAGTTCATAAATATCCAATATATAAATAAACAAACAAACTCCTTTTTAAAACTTGCTTTTTATATGACTATAATCATCAATAAAAATTTAAAAAGTCCAACGTTTTGACTATTTTATATAGTCTTTTTCAAGGCACACTAAAATAAAATAATAATAAAAAAAACATATATATAATAAACATCACATATTCCAAAAAAATATTAAATTAAAAATTACAAAAAATATTCACAGTCAAAAATTTACCTTACCTCGTTCCCCTTTCTTATTGCAAACAATCACAATTTAAACACAAACAATTTCCTTTTTTTTTAATTTAAGGAGATTAATTACAATTAAAGAGGAAGAGGAATTAATATATATTTTTATTAAAAAGATATATTTTTTTAAAAAATAAGATTTTAGAAAGGCATTGTAAAAAATTTAATGATTTGATGGTTAGAAGGTGTGATAACAAAAATAAAGATAATAATTATTATCTATTTTGTAGTAGTCATAAAATGGAAAAAAAGAATTTTGTTATTAATTTAACTAATTCTATTTTTAATGATGAAGAGATAAATGTTTTTAAAAAGGGGTTTGAATTATGTACCATTAAATAATTGTAATATTAAAAAGCAGATTATTGAAATTATGGCAAAAATGCAATTAATTGAATATAAATGTAATAAGATAAATGATAATATTAAGAATAAGGATTTTTTATTTAATGAATTGAAATTCGAATTTAAGAATTTGATATTTGATTTAAAAAATAGATATAATGTTAAAGAAAAGGGAAATAATTGTAAGTTTAATGAATGGTATATTATTAAAAAATATGCGTGATAAATATGGGGATTTATTATTTTTAAAAGATGATAAAACATCGAGTATTGTTATTTTAAACAAGAGAGGATATAATAAAAAAATGTTAAATTTATTAAAGGAAGAATGTTTTGTAAAAATTAATAAAGATGAAAGTATGTTAATGAATAAAAAGGTTAATAATATATTAACTTTGATGTATGAAAAAGGTTGTATGGAAAAATTAGTCATGCTTAAATTAAAAAGAATGGATATAAAATGTGCAAAAATATATGGTTTGCCTAAAATACATAAGCCTGATATTCCAATGAGGCTAATTATTAGTAGTTGTAATAGTTATTATGAGAAAATTTCGAAGTGGGTATATAATAATATTTAAAAAAAACATATTACATTATTTGAAAGAAATTGTGTTAATAATTCTATATAGTTTAATAGTAAATTAAAAGTTTTTTTAGAAGGTAAGGTTTTTAAAAAATTGATTTTTGTAAAGTTAGATATAGTTAGTATGTATACTAACATTGATCCAGAGGTTGCTATTTGTTGTTTTATGGATTTATACAGTAAAGATAAAGGGGTAAAAGTAAAAATTGAGGGTTTTCTTTTATATGAGATATTAGTGATTTTTTGTAGGGACCTTATTTTTAAATATGGGGATGGATTTTATAAGCAAAAAGAGAGTTTAAGTATGAGTAATAGTCTAAGTAGTTTTTTTGGCAGGAATATATATGTATAAGTTCGAAGAGCAATATTTTAATTATAATAGGAATAAACCAATTTTTTATGTTAGATATGTTGATGACTATTTTATGGTTTTCAATGGTAATAAAAGAAATGCAGATAATTTTTTGAATTATATTAATCGTAGAGTTGAAAAAATAAAGTTTACTATGGAAAAAGAATATATTAATGTTATTGAATATATGAATGTTAGAATTAAAAAAAAAGAAGGTAGGAATGGTAGTGTTATTATAGAAACATCTGTGTTTAGAAAAAAACATTTTTTCGATTGTCAAATAATTGTTTTTCAGATATTGGTACTAATAAAATTATTAGGGCAATTAAGTTATGTTCAAATAGTAATTTGTTTGGGAATGAGATTGATATTATTAGGAATGAATGTTTTATGATTGATTATCCTAGGGGTGTAGTTGAACATTTGTTTTCTAATAAAAATATAAATAAAATAAGAAATAGAATGGGGTTAGATAGGGATTGGAATAGAGAAAAAGTTATTTATGTTGATTTTAATATATCTAGAGATTTATTTATTAAAGTTAAGAAATTAGTTTAAATGATTAATAGGAATATTTGTCCAGTTTATAAAAAGAAAGCAAGTTTAAATTTTTTAATTAATAATAATGGGGACTATAATAGGCTAGAGATTATGAATTCAGTTTATTTGATAAAATGTTGGATTGTTTTAGAACAAATGTAGAAATGACATATGTTGAGACTAGTAAGAATAAATTGAAAACTAGATTAAAACAGCATTTAGGTGATAAAAATTCTGCTGTTTACATTTACATGAATAAATTTAAGCATGGGCATTTTGAAATAAAGACTTTGGAATGTATTAATTCATACAATGAAAGGATGATATAATCAGAATTAAATAGGATGTTAATGGAAAAAGAGAAAAGAAAATAGTAGGTTATTAAAAAGAAATTGTTTGTGTTTAAGTTGTGATTGTTTGCAATAGGAAAGGGGATTGAGATAAAGTAAATTTTTTACTGTGAATATTTTTTGTAATTTTTAATTTAATATTGTTTTGAAATATGTGATGTTTATTATTAGATGTTTTTTTATTATTATTTTATTTTAGCGTGCTTTAGCAATTAGTCGAAATGTTGGATTTTTAAAACTTTTTATTGATTATTATAGTCATATAAAAAGCAAGTTTTAAAAAGGAGTTTGTTTGTTTATTTATATATAAACTACATTAACTGGGCGCTTGTCAGCTCTCTACAGTTAAAGTACCAACAGCAATCAAAATTAATGATAGTTTGTACATGAGACAATATGCTTGGTCCCCTATACAGCTACTACCAAGACTTGCTTCAAAGTAAACAAATGTTTAATCCATCATCAGACATTTTTGATACCTCAACAGATGTAGCCATTATTACAGTAAATGAACTCAAAGCAAAAATAGCTTCCACTCCAGATTCATGTCATCCAGGCTTGCATGTGATTTCTCTTTTTGTATATTTCCCATCTAATCCATTTTACAGTAAAATACTTGGTTGATATGGCCAATTGATTATCAAAACATATATATAAAAACAAGGTATTTATCCAATATCCTATATCTTTTCTCAAAAATATTTCTATCATTAATAACCTTAGACCCATTTTAATGGCACTATTGGGAAATAAAATTGCTTAATTGTACACTTAAAGATAGAATGGAACCAATTTTGCTACCCTTATTATGTAAGATCAATTTGCAAAGAAAGACTCATGTACAAACCAGGCTGCATTCTTGTTTAAAATTGTCATAGACTTGGGGACAGTAAAATATAATCCATTAGTGGTCCAGCTGGATATTAAATTTTCCTTTGACATGGGGTCTATAGATGACCTTATTAATGTATTAGTAGATTCAGAGATGTCTTCTTCAATCCTTTATATAATAGCAAACCTTTTACTAAATAGTAAAATTCATATCATGTTAAATGGAAAATTCTCTCATAATTTCACTACTTATTGCTCAATATCACAAGACTTTTCTCTCAGTGCTCTTCTATTTACTATTTATATTATTCCACTTCTCAAAGAGATTGAAACCAAATACTTGATACCTTTGTACCATCGCCCAATATTAACATTTCCATCATTGCTTATATGGATGATATATCTGGGTTTATATTCTTTAAATAAATCTCAGCTCTCATTGGAATTCTTTCAAAATTTATTCAGGATTACATACTTGAATTTAACATTGATATGTCATGTGTTTGGCCTATATATACCGGAAAAATCCAAAAGCAATTCTTCAGAGGATACCCAAGTTCCTTCCTTGATTTTCCCTTTCATCTATGATACTCATCCATGCAAAGCCAAATACGGAAAGTACTTGTTGATAAAACTGAGAAACTGATTAAATCATACCTCTCTTTTTATTCTAAAACATCACTCTATAATCTACTAATCATGACCAAAATCACATAATTCTCTCCCATTATTATTTTTACTAAAAAATTAATTATGCTATCTACTCTCTTCTTAGAAATCTTCTTTAGGTCAAGCATATTGGTGGCATTTCACTTAAACAACTCCAAAGACCTCCTAAACAACTTAAGACTTCATTGTATAAACACTTTTGGATTCAAAAGACTATCAACTTTATTATCTCTTTTACTAATATTTTCCCTCAGTTAGGGTTACTGCTAAAAATTATCCTTACAGATAGATGCTCACCTGTTGTTAGCTTTTGGAAAAAAGTAATTCTTCCCTTCAATTCATCTCTAAATGTGAACCCCTGTCTGCATCTACAAAATTCAAATATTGGGAGTCTACAGATGATTTCATAGAGATCATCCTGATTCCCTTAATATTTCAATTTTAGGCCTAACTAACAAACAACTCATTAATAAATTTAAGCATTGGTCTCTTGAACCTAAATATTTTGTCTTCCTTGTTAAAATTAACCTTGAAACATTATCTACTTTATATTTCTACAGATATAAAAGAAATTTCAAGAGTGTGGATAAACATTGCAACCTTTACTATTGAGACACTGAAAACTAATATCAAATCTTCTTTGAATTCACCTACTTTGATAATATTCATTGAGCAATTCCTCTATTATTTAAAAATTCAAAAATTTAAAATTGACACACTCTTTCAAAGCTTTAGGACAAGATATATATGCCAATATTCATGTCAGCATCTTTGTTCTTTTTGCATTATGGTGAACTAGATGCATCTTTTTATACAATAACAATCCAAGAAGGTGTCTAAATACCTTCTGGAATAAACTTGAAAACATTAAAGAAAGAGGGAAGAAACTATCCTCTGACTTCATATATAATAGAATATGAACCCTTTTAAATCTATAATGAACATCATGCAGGGTGTGATCAGACTTTATTGGCAATATCAAACAGTTTTTTTTTCTATTATCATTACATGAACATTACTTATTTTGTTATTGCCTTTGGACTTGAGAGTAATCATGAGCTCATTAATATATAGATCTGCAATCTAAATGTATGTAATGCATATGATTTAATTACATAAACTATATTTTCTTTATAATGTGAACATGAAACAATGTATGCTCAATGCAAAAGTATAAATTGATGTAACCTTTACTATTTGTTAATAAAGTCCTTTGAAAATAATAATAATAATAATAATAATAATAATAATAATAATAATAATAATAATAATAATAATGATGATGATGATGATGATGATGATCAATAATTTTATGGTTAGTTGCTCAAAGATATGGAGATCCAAGTAGCAGATTGAGTATAACTTTTCTCAGTTAACTAAATTGACTTTTTTTTCATATTCCTCAGGTGGAAATGGATCTAGCAATCTTTAGCTTTTCAGTCTTTCATTCTTTCTTTGAACTAATATTTATTTCAGTTTAAGAAACATATAAATAATTATCATCAATATAATTAAATTAATTTATCAGACAGAAACTTGCATTTTAAAAATGAAAAACTATATATATTTTTTTCTGTGTAACTTATTGATGAATTTTATCAACTAAATCAGTTGCTTAAGGCACTACAATTCCAAGTTATACAAAATATAACAAATGGAAATAAACCAACTCCTCTGTAAGCTATGAATAAATAACACCCATAGATAAAATCCATCTATTCTTTAAGTTCTTGATCTTTGTAAACTTTCATTTGCTGGCATTGCTAGAAATAGAGTAAAAATTATATATAGCCTGTTTTTAATAGTGTAAAAATCATTTTGGCATTATAATTGTGCAAATAAAGGGTTAAAGACAGAGTCTCCATTTTAAAAACTTTTATCACATTAATAAAATATCACTTTGTAAATGTAAATATCAAGTATGCATAGTTCCATGTATATGAGATTCAAACAGAAGTAAACCAAAGCTTATAAAAATTGAAAGTGTAAAAGTGGATCCACTCTAATCTGTATCATTTATTGATGATGTAAGAGTATTATTTATCCATAGCTTAGGGGGGGGGGAGTTTGAATTTTTTTATTTATTAAGCTATGCTTTTTGATATTTACATTTACTAACTAATCTTTTGTTAGTGTTATAAATGGTTTTAAACATAAGTTCTGTCTTTATACTCCATTTGCACAATTGTTATTTCAAAATAATTTATGCAGTGTTTAAATCAGGCTAATATATAATTTCCACTCTTTATTTGCAGCAGAGTCAGCAAACAATAGTTTGTAAAAACTGAAAGTTTAAAGTATGGGTAGATTCACTGCATTCTTTATTGTTTGCTAACATATTGATGTTATAAAATATTTTGATAATTTTTTTCTTCCAAGAGCAGATTTTTTCATTCTACCACTATAAATGTGAGTAATCAGTGGATATCCAGCAGTAGTTCTAAATTATTCTAGCTTTGTTAGTGAAGTCTAGAATAAGATAATTACTCTTAGAAGTCTATGCTAAGAATGTGATGTCTTGTTACATTATATATATATTAGGCTGTGAAAAAAATATTCTCAGTATACGATAATAATAAAGAAAATTTATACTATCAGGCACATAATTTCAGTATATTTTTATACATGAAATGTGTATGGATATCTAAATACTCTTAGCTGTAGGATGCTTGAGGACTTTTGCTCTGTCCTTCGTATGTAAAGTGTATCTCGTGTGTAAAGTGTATACATTTAGCATATTGTCTATATAGCAACAATCCCAGTAATCAAAAAGCTTTTCATAATTATATATATATATATTTTAAAGTGTCATAGCATCGGCCGGGACGCGAACCCGCAACCCGGGCAACTGCCTGCAAGTGCAAGGCAGTCGCGCTGACCTCTCGACCACCAATGCAAGACAAATTATATAATTTTTTATCATGACCTTTTAATGCTCTAAACATTTAATTCTTATCAGTTTTATATGCATTAATAATTAAAAAATAAAATTGATAAACTTTTAAAAAAAAAAATGTATTTATTTTAACAACTGTTTTAATTGCAAATTATTTTCCAGATAATTAAAAGACTATTATTTTTCCAGGTTGGAATCTGGATTCTGAGTGCCTAAGCACCCCATTTACCCCCCCCCCCCCATTTACATTGATTTATCTAAAATCAGGCAACGTGTAATCTTAAATGATGTCAGCTTTTTAACTGATTGGTTTTATGAAGTGCTTTATATAATAGATATAAACAATTGGAAAATATTGATTTTTTTTCTTATTAGTATATAATATAGTAATTTATAATTTAGTGATTTATAGATCTTTATTTATCTTAACCCTTTGATTATTTTTATTTTAATATTAATGTAGCTCTAATTATTGAAATAGAGGATAGCAAACCGCTATCAGTAGTAATCCAATTTTAATTACAGTATACTATTGTCTGGTGACTATTTTTTTTTTTTTTTTTAGAGCAGGTAACACAAATATAAATCAGAAAAATTGTTCATTGTTATTTTATTAGAATCCATTTTCTTAACATATACAGTATTTCTAAAGCATGAAGAAGCCTAATTGTATAGGAAACCTATAATGTTAAATTGTTCGTAATTTTTTCTTTCTAACTCATCCTATACCAATGACATAAAAATAGGGAATATATGAAAAAAGGTTACCTGAGTTGCAAATCTGAAATTTGACATTGTTATTTATAGTCATTATATATTTCTTATAAACTCATTATAATCGAGTATTACAAAAAGGCAAAAATTGAAATTCAAGACTTTTATAATGCACTAAACATGCTTTCCACGGACTACTATCCAGAATCATAGTGCTGTATTAATTTAGCAATTAAAAATTATGCCTCAAGCCATTATATATGTATATAATTAAGATTTTTGATTTTTTTTTTTTTTTAATTAAAACAACTTTATTTACACTTTAAACCTTACATACATATATTGATGAAGAAAATGCAAGTAATATTGATAACAATAATGTTTTGTTTTTGTTTTTTTTTTTAAAAATTACCACAGTTTTATTAAAAAAATCATGCAAAAATTACAAATTGTTTAACATAGACCAAAGTTGGGAAAGATTTAAAATGGCAGTTTTTTCTAATATTTGGGGGCTGCACTGCAGGAAGTAAATACTTGTTGGTAATGAGCCAATTGAGTGTGGTTGGTGCTGTGGTAAAGTGTCAGATTCAAGAGCATAAATCCTCTGATTGTGTGTAGCTCTGCCATTTACAGTACTCAGACGTTTATTAATCGCTGTATCTTAGCTTAGATTGTTTAAAGTTTTTTTTATTTGATATGTATTTTTAGCCAACAATACTTTGTGGGATTTTGTATTAATATACTGAACAAAAATTTTTGATTTGTTTTATTAGATAAGAGATATATGAATTTTGTTAGGAAAAAAAAGTGTTTTACCCTTATCTTAATTTTGATAATAGTTTGTAATGATGAGCCAGGAAGAATAAAAGGTAAGAATCCTTTTTATGGTGGTATCAGTATTTTTTAGGGGAAAGATGTTGCCAGATGAGGTTTACCATCTTTAATAGATTTCATCATATCTTCAAAAGTGTTGCTAACAAATAAATTAATTTTAGTGAAGATGTGAAGCTATTTGCAAATATGATTGATTTACCTTAAAAAATGAATATAGAATTTTATCAATTAGTGACTACCAAGCTAAAGAATTTTGAATAAAATGAGTGATTTTGTCAGTGCATATTAAAATTTGCTATATCTTTTGTTAAGAAAATGACTCAATATACATAGACCAGGGCACAAACTTCAGATCGCATGTCTGTTATTTTTTATAATAAAGAATCAATATTACTGGCAGGGTGATAATAATGCCATTTTGATGCACCCCTCTATTTTTTATATTTATATATTACTCTGCATTGTAAGCTATCATTAGCTATTGCTGCATTATAAAATATAATTTGTTAAAAATAAACCCTTTTTAAAATAAAAAAAAGAAGCACAATTAAATAATATCATTATGTATAATTTGATATTAAATTTTTAAAATATAAGTAAAATAGTAAGTTATTTTTCACATTGTTTATTATCAGCATCACCACTACAAAATTTTTTCTTTCTCCTATAACTCTTTTTATATTTTTGAAAAACTAAAAAAGTCATTGAAAATATATTGGTAACGAAATGAAAATATATAAAATGGCACTAAATTGGAATTTTATTATAATATATCTCCCATTCCAAAACTCCATAGCGTACTATATGGTTTTGAAACTTTATGATAACATACCTCTTTTTTTCATATTGCAGAAATAAGTTTCCTACCAATACCAAAATGTTGTTTTACAGTCTTGAGACTTTTATTCTCTTCTATAGCTTTTCTTGCTAGTTCACAATTATAATTTCTTATATCATTATCAACTCTTTTTCACAACATTTATAAAATTTGAAATATTAAAAAATGCATCATTTTTATATATTTTCATATTCCTTCTTTTCTTCATAAATTATCTAAATTTTACTAGTCAATTGCTGCTTTTTTCTACTAGATTTTTTTGTTGTAGTTTTTAAAAGTGTATCAGTTATTTTCTTATTGATTTCATTTAAATCTGAATCATATTTAAAATTTGTTAATATTTGAAATATTTGCAAGTTCTAATTTAAATTCATTAGAATGTTTCTGAAAATTAGGAATATCAACTGTGAATATTGTTTTTTTTTTAAATAATTTTTATTTTTCTAGTTTTGTATTAACATGTATCTCTTATTTTATTAATATATAATTACTTCCTGTGTTGAATTTATTAAGAATATTACAATCTTGAAATATGTAATTTCTCTACTCAAAGTATAATCCAATTCTGCAGTAGCTTTATTTGAATACATCCATGTCCAATTCTGTTTATTATATTTCTCAAAAAAAAAAAAAAAAATTCATAATATAAAGTTTTTCTTTTTCTGCAAATTCCACAAGTCTATTACATCTCTCATTTCTATCATCACAAACAAATTTACCTACAGCACTTTCATCTTTTAATTGTTTACTAATTGTAGTATTAAAGTCTCCCATAACAATTTTAAAATGATGTTTGGTCTGATCAAAAGTCTTTTGTACATCCATATAAAAATCCTCTACTACTTTATCACTATGAGAACTTATTGGGGAATAAACCTGGATTATCTGCATTTGGTGTCTGCTATTAAGTTGAATAACTAATCTTACCATTCTGCTCAATACATCATCAATCTCCACAATGTTGTTTTTCCATTTTTTATTTATAATGTCCTATTTCACTTGTACTTCCAATGTTTGTGCCTTTGTAGTACAGTATATGCCCACTTTTTAAATCAATTGTTTCTTCACCTTTTCTTTTAACATCACAATGCCCAATAATGTCTCATTTAATATAAGACAATTCTTCTAATTCTTGCAATCTTCCTTCACTTGAAAGTGATCTGCAGTTAGCCTGAGTCTACAATCAGGGGATTCTTAGCACCCTATACCTTTAGCCACTAACCACTGTCTTAACTGATGATTTTACAGCTTCCTATAAGGCCATGATTTATTTTTGTTTATCATTATTTTTAAATATCTATTAAGAAAAAAAAAGAAATTTTGTTCACACACCCATTCATTCTGCCTTCAAGAAAATTCATTGATATTTTAGTTAAAAGCCATCATGCAACTAAGAAAAAAGACCTTCGTGTTTCTTGATCTTAAACTCGGAGATAAAATGCCAATAAACTCACCATGCTGGCTAATGTGTGTTGGTGAACAAACCATTCACGTTAATATACTATTTGAATAACAACATAGTATTAACAGCTGCACTGACAAGAAGATATGGAGTGGACATTAGGAATTCACCCTGATTGGTTTCTTTAAGGCCTCCAAGAGGAATCAAAGGGTCTCCTTTCATCAATATTGAATTCCTCTCTGCAGCCTTAATATAAAGAATGGTATAATGGAAAAAATATTGCAGCAACAACACAAGCATATTTCTAACTTATTGGTTGAGCAAAAGTTATTCATGAAGTATTATGTATAAAGAGAGAAAAGGGTCTGGAATTTTTATGCTGGTAGATGGTTGTGATATAATGGAGTTTGAGATAAAGGTGCACTGATAAAAAATTTAAAAAAGGTGAAAACAATGTATGGCCTTTTTATACCCAAAAGTTTTAATAAAAATACTTTTTTGCAGTTTTATTTCTGCCACCTTGTTTAAATGCATTCAAATATCATAGGCACTTCATCTATGTTTTCTGTTTGTGATACTTCAAAGTCATATATTTTCTGCAATAATGAGTACTTATGAAAGGCAGTAGATTTTTCTATTCTAATATTTTTTGTTTTTACTTGCATATATAGATTTTTTCCCCATAAATCTATAGTACTATAATGCTGAACCTTTAAATTTAGTGATAACATTTATTTAATTGGTAAAAAATTATTTGCATGAATTTTAAAATATGAGAATTTCCATTATCTAATTCTTATGATTTTAATTTTTCATCAATTTCTGACCATTTTACAATTTCCTTATGGCAGTTGTGTTTATTATCATTTTAGTGACCAAAAAACGCCATACTCCTGCTTTGTTGCCATGGCAGCAAGTTTGAAAGCAATATTATGTCTAGGTTGCTTATGAGCCATAGGTTAATAATAAAAATAGTCATAAACAATAGAAGATTGCTAATTCCATTGCATTTCAAAGATCTTTGGATGTATGACTTGCCAATTGTTAGGAAATGATTGATGATTATGATTTTATAGTTTAAATGAAACCATTTATATTCCATTTGATGTCCCTATATAGAATATACATGTGGTCTTTTTTAATAAGTTGTAGTTATCTACATTGGAAATTTTTTACATCACATCTGACAAGTGGACAAGAATAAAACCATAAAATAATAAAGTTTTGCCTAGTCAAAATTCTAATTGAAATTTGAAATTTCAACTTTTTCCATATAAGATGCACTCTCCTCTCTGCTCATTTTTAAGGTAGTTGTGACTTATGCCCAATGTGGCTATTGGGTGATGCTGCAGTAACCATCAACAACCCCCAAGAAGCATGCAAGTGATAAAATATTGATGAAATTCTATTTTTGTAACTCTTGCCATTAATGAAGCCCCATCAGCCATTGATGAAGCTTCACCATTGATAAAGCTTTGTTAATTTTTTTGACATTTACCATTAAAGTTTTTCTGTTTTTGTAATTCGAATTTCATAGCATTTTCTTGTTTGTTTTTTCTTAAATTTGTATTTTAGAAGGATTTGTTCAATTTAGGCATTTTAATTTGTTGATTTTAGTGGGTTTTGCATAGAAATTCTTCCTGGGTGGGGCGGGTGTTTGCATTTGATGCATTTTCACCAATTTCTGTTTTTATAATTTGAAATTTTATAGCGTTTTCTTCTATTTTAGAAGGATTTTTTTCAATATATTTTTACCTTAGGCATTTTGATTTTAGTGATTTTTGGATAGAAATTTATCACTTGCATACTTCTTGGGGGTTGTTGATGGTACTGCAGCGTCGCCAAGTGACCACATTGGGCGTAAATCACTACTACCATTTTTAGAAAAAAAATTTATATTAGAATAATGTGTTTTCAGCACTGGAAAATAAGATATATTTTAAATTTTATTATTGTAATTATGTATTCCTTCTACTAAATTTCTGCATTAATTATAATAATTTTAATACAAATATCAATAATATTAAAGTACACTTTTATGCACTCAATATAATTCAATACAGCCATCTTTTTCAGAACTTTTCTTTAATTAAAAAAAAACTATTTGTAAATAGAAAAGCAAAAGCTCCAAAGAAGATTGTTATATATTCAAAACTCTCAGCTAAATTGGAAATTTTATTAAAAATACTATATTGCATTGTGTACATAAAGAAATGTTTTAATGTTATTGATATTTATATTATAATTATGGATAGGTTTTTGAAATATTCCTATTTATTTAAAACTTCTAATTTTTGTATTTTAAGACTATTAAATAAATGTATATATTCAAAATAATTTTTTTTAATATCCCAATTTAAAAGTATAGTATATGATGGTCCCTACTTAATTAGATATGTAGGTTGATCATGTTAAATACTTTTTTTTATGGTTTGCGCATTGACACACACGTGATAAATTACTTTTTTTATGGTTTGTGCATTGACACACACGTGATAAATCATTTGGAATGTATTTTGTACTCTATTTAAACATATTTTTAATTTAATACACTGTACAGGCTTGCACACACCTGCACATATATAATGTAATATAAAAGGGATTCAAACTCATACTTTCACATGACCTTCAATTCTCCATGCCATCTCATATTGCTGACCCATCTGATCACACACATATTGAAAAGATAAATAATCACCAATATATGTATTTCATGCTAAAACAGCAATCATCAGTTGGTCCGGATTACTATCCCCACACATACAATCAGTGCTCAGCTTTATATTAAGATAGTGAGTTCGAATCCCTTATATTTGCTGAAAGATTTCTGGACTACTTGAAAAAATAATTAAGTAAGTCCAATCTGTGTTTATAATACAATGCTTTGTTTTATTTTGTATGGTATGCGTTTGGGCATTGAAAAATAATATTTTTAATTATTATTACTCCTGTCTTTTATGACAGAATAAAGCTAATTTATAAATTAGATATAATTTATTTATTTGTACTTGAAATTTGTCCAGCATTTATATTTTTTTGTAAACGTTTTTTTTTTTAATGTCATGTATATTTTTTTCTTTTGGTCTAAAATTAGAAATTGAAATAACCTTGGGTTAGCACCAAAAATTTATTTTTTGTGTTTTTACATTAACTGATTCCTTTTAAGTATTTGCTTAATGGCAAGGCCGTATGTAAATTAATCTGTCAAAAAATGTTCATTTTCTTGTAACAACCTTAGTTTATTATTTTGTCTCTTATGTTAATTTTGATCCAAAATATTAAAGAAAGTTTTTTTTAACTTACTGTTTAATTTTAGATTTTTTTTTTTATAATTACTGTTTTGTTTTTTTACGCTTTCAAAATATAAAATGTAAATATTGTGTTTAAATTTTTTGTAGTGGAATTATGTACTTATAATAAACTTTAATATTTATTGTGTTATTAATATATGGAATAAATATTGAGTAAAAGTGTATCTGTAAATTTAAAAAAAGATTTTACCTACACACTTCTTTAATTGTGCATCGCGATTTCTTGGGGAGGCATAATTTGCCGATGACAAGGCGAGGGATGGGTGTGATGGGGAGAAGGGAATTTTAATGGTGAAATAAATGATGTTTTAAAAATATTAGATTTTTTTTTTCCATCTGATCTGTTTTATTAATGTAAATAATTATAGAAAATATTTATCCAATGTTTTTTAAGCAAGAAAATGAATGTTTTATATTGTCTGTCCTATATTTGGGATACAGTTACCATGAATTATTAGTGAGTATTTTGCATTATATTTGTCAGTAAGTCTGAACGATGTAATCCAGAATTTTATTGTTAAATAATATTATATATATCATTTTTTCAAAAATGGCACAAGTTTTATTAATTATGCTATTAAAAGTAAGCACATGCATAACGTTAATGTTGTTTTTAATAATAAAATATCTTGATTATTATCTCTTGTATTAATAATTATTTTGTTGATATTAAGTTTTTTTTTTTTAAATGCTCAATTGTATGGTTTTTTTTCCAAAGGAGGATACTAGGAAAATTTGCAGACCAATGGAAACATGGGCTCAAAAAGTTTGGGGTGTTTTAGAAATATATTATGATTACACAATAATAGTGATTGCAATGACCATTAGATATTTTTTTTCTAATGTCTATAATTTCTCATATATAGTAATTTCCTATATCTATAATGCCATATTTTTAGTTATTTATGATCAAGAAAATTATTTGAAAGAGAGAAATTAATAAAAAAGAAATTTTAATTTTCAATTATTTTTTTTAATAGTGAGATTACAATCACAAATACATCATGACAAATAGCAACATCAGACTTCTCCTTCCCTCCTCTTTCTTGTAAACATATTTCTTTAAAACACCCAAACAGTAGTGAAAATTTATAAACATTATTTCAATTATACACTATCAAAGAAAAAGAAATGTAAATGAACAAAAATTAAACTTGAAAATTCATGAATTTAATTGAATTTGCAATACAGCAACAACCATATTTTTTATTTTATTTCAGAATTTTATTTTTCCCATTTTTATTTCATGTAATAAAATGTTTTCTAAGCATAAAATTTAAAAGTTTTATGAAATTTAAGAAAATTTGTAAAGTATCTTTTTTAAATGATAAAATAAAAGTTATTAATTTAGTAGTGGCAACAACATCAACAACAAAAAGAAACTAAACTATATTTATATTGCATAAGAAAGCTTAAAGTTGGAAGCATTTAATCAAGAATCTTAAATAAATTTACATATTTAAAAACATCAAAATAACTAGAAAGGCTATAGTCTGCTTGAAGTGAGATTGTTATTACATATCCTTCAAGGGAAAAATTATTGAAGAAAAAATATTGTCTTGAGCATGTTCAATTGTAATAAAAGTTTGACATTTTGCTATTTATTTTATTTAAAAAATAAATAAAAATAGAATACAGTAAGTGTAATTTTTATTTTTTGAATGAATGTAAATGTGTGAACATACAGTGAATAAAAATATAAATGTGCACTCTCAAGTTATTACTAAAATTACATAATTTTTATAATTTTATTTATACTATAATCTTAATTTATATATGTGTAATATGTACATAAAAAGATATGTGTTATATATTTATATGTGTTTGTATTTATAAGAACTGTGCTCTTGTAGTTTAGTAAACAATGCATATTCTTTTGTAATCAAACCTTATCAACAAAATATAAGCTATTATATGTGATGTATATTGTCTGCAAAGTGGGCTTGGAACAAAATAGTGAATATTGTGAATCAACTGTATATAAATTCCTTACACATTATATAATTTTATTTCTTTATAATAAGGTGCTTTTTTAAATATTCACATATACAATTTAAAAATAAATAAATTAAAACATTAAATTAAAAAAACACTTGTATCCCTTGTTTGGTCTAATTTTTTTTTTTTTTTTTTTAAAAAAAAAACAAACTAAAAACAAATTCTGGTAATTCAAGGTAATAAACAAAGGAATTTTCTTTCCTGTTCAGTGATTTTATTTGATTTACTTATAAACATTGATAATAAATTAAATAATGCAATTTGACTGAAATTTTAAAAAAAGTAAAGTGGAGAGATAATTTTAAATTATTTTTTTAAATTTATATATAATTTTTAAATATATATGTAGTATTGTAAATGTTTTAAAACACACATATATTTAAAAACCCACAATGGATACATTCACTTTCATTATGGATTTTAGTAATTGTGATAGGTTTGAAACCAAATGCGATGGAAACAAATGCGATGGAAATGGAGTGAAGGTATTGTTTAGACATTATATGACTTATATGGGAGAAACCTATTTTTATTAATTAATATTAAAACTCGATGATCTATGATCCAAATTACAGGAGACAAATAATTTTTATTGTACTTTTAGAAAAGTTGTCTATTCATTAAGTTTTTCGTGCTGTAATGATGGAAAGTATTTATTTATGTATTCTAAATATTAAATTGCTAGAATAATGTTCTGGGGTAATATTATCATTTGATTGTACTATTCTGTTGTTTGGTTATATCATCTGTCCTCAAATAAACCTGTTTGTGCCACTAATTATCTATTACTTATTTAATTCAGGGCTAAAAAACATGATGTTGTGGTTAATGTCATTTGCTATAATCAAGATTTTGGGGTCAAATCTAGAGTAAATTTTAGTTTGAAAAAATTTCAGGTTATTGAGGAATTTTCAAGCAAGATCAGGATTTTTTTTAAATAGCTATGGTTATTCAATTTTTATTGTCAGTAATGTACTTACTGATACTAAGCATTTAATAATAATCTTTATTTTTAATAATACTATTTTACAAATATATTTATTAAATATTACTTACAATGATTGGAAAATATTTGGATAAGAACCATTCTTCAATATGATTCACTAATGTATCTGACTTTTTTCTAAAAAAAAAAACAAAAAACAAAACATTAAATACCTTTACAATTATGATCACTTTTATGCATCACTTTCAATTTTTAACTGGACTTTTTTAATTTTGAAAAAAGGAAATAATAGTTTCATATAAAACTGTGATGTTAAAAAATAAACAAATCATAAATGAAACCCTAGAAGCAACGATTGTTTTTGAAAAAACTATAATAGAAACTTATATGATTCTTACAAATGCATGAAATTATTAATATTTTATCTCTATGCATCAAATAATTATGTCTTTATTATTAGTCATAACATTATTTCATTAACATAAATGTCTTTTGCTTTTTGAATTATTTTTCGGAGAGGATATTATTTTGCTAATCAAAGCCTTAACTCACTAAGGAATATTTTTGAATAATATGTGTGTGCATGCTGTAAAACTTTATATTTATTATGTTTGTTAATGTCATTTTATATTAATATATATATAATACTAATAATAAAATAGTATTTATTTTAATTTAATATTTTTTTGGTTACTGGCATTTGCATCTAAACTAAGAAAAAGGTTGACATTGTATAAATTTTTGTATTGGATTAATGTCATCTGAGTTATAATAAAATATTGTTTTGTACTTTAATATTACAAAAAAAAATCTACCAATTTATATTTGTTTACATCATCATCATCAACCATTATCAATCCACTGCAGGATGAAGGTCTCTCCAAGTTTAATCCATCTTCTCTGATCTTTAGCTTCTCTTTCCCACAATACCCCTGCACATTTTCTTATTTCATCCATCCATCCATCTCACATGTGGTCTCTTTCCGGGTCTTTTATAATCTCTTGGAATCCAGTTTAAAATTTCAATTGTCCATCTATTATCATCTCTTCTAGAAATATGTCCAGCCCAACTCCATTTCAATCTTTTAATTTTTTCAATAAGGTCAGTAACACCTGTTTGTTGTCTCACCCATACATTGCGTTTTCGATCCCTTCTTGTTATTCCCAACATACATCTCTCCATACTCCTTTGAGTGGTCTGAAGTCTCTGTATTGCTCTTCTATTAAGTGTCCAAGTCTCAGATCCATAAGTAAGAACTGGTAAAACACATTTGTTAAAAACCATCCTTTTCAAACACATAGGCATATTTCCTTTTAGTATCAAGTTATTTCTATCAAAAGCACTCCAACCAAGTTTAATTCTATGATTAATTTCCTCCATTATGTTTCCATCTGTATTAATAATCTGACCAAGGTATTTGTAACTGTTAACTTCTTCTAATTCTTCATAATCAATCTTTATTTTCATATTTTGAGCAAATCGATTAAACATTACTTTAGTCTTTTTAACATTTATCTTTAGTCCTACTTTCCTACTTTCACCTGCTAACTCCTGCAACATTTCCTGCAGCTCTGAAGCATTATTTGCAAAAACAACAACATCATCTGTGAAATCTAAATGACTTAAATACTCTCCATTTACTTTCACTCCTTTAGTTTCCCATTTTAATCCACAAAATACTTCTTGCAGCACTGCTGTAAAAAGTTTTGGAGATATGGAGTCACCTTGTCTTACACCTTTCTCAATGTTGATTTTTCCAGAATCATTATGTAATCTAATTGTTGCTGTTGCATTTTTATAAATATTCTTTAAAATATGACAATATTCTGGATCTATACCTTGATGATCCAATGCTTTAATCACTGAAGAAATGTGTATAGAATCGAATGCCTTTTCATAATCTACAAATCCAAAACATAATGACAACTCATATTCATTTGTCCTTTCTATGACTTCTCTCAATACCTGGATATGATCTATTGTACTAAAACCACTTTTAAATCCAGCTTGTTCTCTTGGTTGGTGGAAATCCAAAGTTCTCTGTAGACGAGTTGTAATTATCTTGGTAAAAATTTTATATAAAACTGATAAAAGGCTGATAGGTCTGTAATTTCTAATATCTTCCTTATCACCTTTTTTAAATATTAATATTATTACTGCATTCTTCCAATCTTCTGGTATATCTTTATCATTTAGACATTTGGTATATAACTTTGCTAAAATTGTTTCTATTTCTTCACCTGCTTCTTTTAATATATCAATTATAATTCCATCATTTCCTGGAGCCTTTCCTTTCTTCATACATTTAATTGCATGTCTCACTTCTTCATTTAAAATTCTGGGCAATTTGGAAGATGTAATAGATATTGGAGGTACTTGTTCTTTATTACTATATAATTCTTGATAAAAATCTTCTACCAATTTCATGATGTCATCTCTCTTTTTAGTAATAATTCCATCTTTTTTTCTTATTGCAGATATAAATTTTCTACCAAAACCAAAATGTTGATTAACATTCTTGAGACTTTTATTTTCTTCTACAGCTTTCCTTGCTATTTCACTGTTATACTTTCTTATATCATTTTCATTTCCGTACCATTTTACAAAATTCGAGATATTCAATTCTTTTTAGTACATCATTTTTGTATATCTTCATATTCCTTCTTTTCTTCATAAATTCTCTAGTCTCAGTAGAAATCTTATTAGTCAATTGCTGCTTTTTTCTACCAGCTATCTTTGTTGCAGTTTTTAAAAGTGTATCAGTTATTTTCATATTAATTTCATTCAAATCTGAATCATGTTCAAAATCTCCTAACACTTGAAACCTATTTGTAAGTTCTAATTTAAATTCATTAGAATGTTTCTGAAGATTAGGAATATCAACTGTAAATATTGTTTTTCTTAATAACATAGTCATGCTAAAATATCTAGTTAAGTAGTTAATCTATCTAAAGATATTGAAAGAAAGAGAATAGAATGAAAATTATTTTGCCAATGCCAAATTAAATTTCACCCAAGGTATTATAATTGAAATATATAATTTTCTGTAGAGTTTATTGTGCTAAAGTACTAGTGATGATATTATATATATATATATATATATATATTCAAACAATAGGATGAAATAAATAATAGCATTACAAAAAATTGAAAAAATATAATTTAATTTTTAATAGAATCATGATTAAAAATAAAGTGTTGTATCTGGAATATCAAGTATAACATTATTTATGTTTTTAGATAATAAGTTTAAAAACTAGGATTGGAATTTGATATAATTTTTTGCCCCAAAATATTGATCAAACACAGCATGGCTTAAATAAAATGTAAAAATGAATATGTTTCTGAAGGAAAGGTAATATATTATTTATTAGTCTTTGATGAATGTAGCTGTTTTTTAAATACATTTTTGCTATATGTTTGATTTCAAAAATTATCTGAGAACTATCATTGTATTTTTATGTTAAATTTGAAAAAAAAAATTGTTTACTTTTAATATTTATTTATATGTTTAACTATTTAATGATATTTTAATGAGGTTAGTTTATGCTGAAATAATAAATGATTTCATATTTTTTTATGTTAGATTACACAATTGAAGAAATGCCAATCTATTTATTATTAATTAATAATTTTATCTTTTTGTTTGTCCTTAAAAAAGGACATTATATGAATTATACTTATGTAGTTTTAGAAATGTTTTAGGATTGGATGACATATACGAATATAGATTATATATATGGTATATAATGTTTAGGTGGTGGTAAATGTGATTATAAAATAGAATAAGTAAATGAATATCAAATGTTTATTACAAGATTAATAAATAAAGTTGAAGAAAAAAAGTGAAATAAAGTTTAAATATCCTTTGTTTAAATAAATTTTTATTATGGAAATTTCTGGGACTATACTATTTTTATATGCCAGTGACTATATATTTATATTATTATTTATTCATTTTTTTTTAAATGGAAGTGTGTTAATTTTAAAACTGTCAGTAATTAGAGAGTAAAAAATGGAAGTAATCATCTTTTTGTTTTATTCTTCTAATAATAAATAATTCTACTCTAGTTATATTAATTATTATTATACTAAATGATATGAATTATTGTAAGATTATTGGTATTTAATTAAGTTCTAGCAGTGTATTTATTACACTTGATAATATTTGCTTTTTCCTTTCAAAATGATAAATCCTTCTAGTAAATCCTGATTTTTATATTGTTTTAATATTGTAAGTTAGTTAGTTTAAAGCTTAATATTGTCTCATGCACAAAAATATTATTTGATAAACTCCCAGATCTAGTTAGATATAAATAAGCATTCCCTTTCATCATTATTTTTTCTTTTTTATTATATGAATATAATCTTACTATCAGATTTTATTTCTATCATTGAAAAAATGAGATATAAGTACATTGGACTCAGATTTTGAGTTTTTTTTCCTCTTCCTCATCAGGTGTTCAGGGTATTACATCTCATTTATAATTCAATAGTTACTAAATATAAGATATCTGATTTATTTTCAGGTGTGAATTAATATTTTATTACTTAGCTATTTAAAGAATTATATACTAAAACTATCTCATGTCTCATCTAGCTTTTGTTTAAAACTGCTTTAATAGATATAGTCTATTCAGTATCACTCTATTTTAAAATTATTTATATAAGCATGAATAAATAGTGCCAACCAAATGTTTGATTAGTTATGTCTGCTGATCTTCATCAATTAAGAGCACTAGATATGCATATTCTCCTAGAAAATTAGAAAATTTATCTTTCAAACTAAGGAGCGAAAGCTTTAAATCTCTTAAGGTTTTGAATGCAAAATAACCTGCTTATCAGCTATATAGTCTGACACTAGATTAGCAACAATGTATATATTTAACTGACTTCAGTTTCATGCTGACTTTAAGAATTTTCAATCTTTTAATCAAAAACATGTAATATGCCAAAATAAAGCACCATACAATTTTCCTAACTGCATATAATTCAGATCATTAAAATGTGTAATTGTTAATCTAGTATCATATCTATATAAGTAGACAAACAAGTTTTCTTGGGTGTTTGAAGAATGCTTGACCAATATAACAGAAGAGTAAAAATAACCAATGGGATTGTGAAATTCAATGCTTTTCACTGATGAAAGCCATTAGTGAGTAACTCCCATCTAAGGTCCATTGTTGTCACTGCTTTCATAGATAGGTTTAGAGTAAAGTGAAATAGATTATTTAAAACATTGTTTGAAATATATATATATAATATTATAAATCGATGTCTGTATTTCTTACACAAATTTATAAATAAATATTTAAAAATACAGTATTTAAAAGCTTATAAAAATATATATGTATAACCGTCACTTAGGAGCGCTTTCAACCAACTTGTGGCTTTGTCAACTATCACGTTTAAAATGTCAGCTTTCCCATAATTCTATGATGTCAACTTTCCCATAATTCTGTGATCTTAATGTTTGCTGCTTGCCTATTAACCAAATGTTGCTTGTATTTACATATCAACAACATCTCTTTAATTTTTCTTTTATTATTATTTCTTTCAAATTCCAATATTTTTACGTTGTTTTAATTAAAATCAAAACCAAATATACATGATTTATTATGGTCATAAAAGACAGAAGCTGATAAATTATCATTATTTTTAAAATTTTGTTTTGTATTTTGAACCCTTTTAAATAACAATAAGTGTTCCTTTGTTCTTTTTTCCAACGTATACATCGATTCACCTATATATCTGCGGCCACACCCACATGTCCATTTGTAAATGATACAATTTTTATTTGTAAATAAAGTTTTATCCTTTGAATTGTTTATTAATTTATTTAATGTAGGTGGTGCATAAAATGCAATATCCCATATTTCTTTATAAATTTTCTTAATGAAACTTGCCTGTTGATTTGAAATATATGGTATTGATATCCACAATTTTTTATCAGAAGAATTAACACTTTTATTATTTTTATATTTATAAGTAAAATTTTTAATAGTATAATAAACAGAATCATAATTGTATCCACCTTTTAACAATTCATTATAATAAGTTTCAATATTTTTGTATCCAACTTTTAACAATTCATTATAATAAGTTTCAGTATTTTTGATTCTGTTTATTATAGTATTAAAAATTTTACTTATAAATATAAAAATAATAAAAGTGTTAATTCTTCAGATAAAAAAATGTGGATATCAATACCATATATTTCAAATCAACAGGCAAGTTTCATTAAGAAAATTTATAAAGGAATATGTGATATTGCATTTTATGCACCACCTACATTAAATAAATTAATAAACAATTCAAAGGATAAAACTTTATTTACAAATAAAAATTGTATCATTTACAAATGGACATTTGGGTGTGGCCGTGGATATATAGGTGAATCGAGGTGCACGTCGGAAAAAAGAACAAAGGAACACTTATTATTATTTAAAAGGGTTCAAAATACAAAACAAAATTTTAAAAATAATGATAATTTATCAGCTTCTGTCTTTTATGACCATAATAAATCATGTATATATGGTTTTGATTTTAATTATAACAACGTAAAAATATTGGAAATTGAAAGAAATAATAATAAAAGGAAAATTAAAGAGGCTATGTTGATATGTAAATACAAGCAACATTTGGTTAATAGGCAAGCAGCAAACATTAAGATCACAGAATTATGGGAAAGTTGACATCATAGAATTATGGGAAAGCTGACATTTTAAACGTGATAGTTGACAAAGCCACAAGTTGGTTGAAAGCGCTCCTAAGTGACGGTTATACATATATTTTTTATAAGCTTTTAAATACTGTATTTTTAAATATATATATATATAATGCTACTAATACCCAGAAAGAGATCACATGTGAGATGGATGGATGAAATAAGAAAGTGTGCAGGGGTGATGTGGAGAAAAGAAGCTAAAGATCAGAGAAGATGGATTGAACTTGGAGAGACCTTCATGTTGCAGTGGATTGATAATGGTTGAAGATTATGACTAATACTAGCCAAGTTTTAAACATTTAATGTAAAATTCGTTTTAGCATATGTATATGAATGTGTGTGTGTAAAAATTATTTATAAAAAAATGTAGTATTTAAATTTTTCAGTAAGTCAACTCTTTTTAAAGAGAGGATAAGAGTTTTTATTCCTCATTGTAATTAATGAACTATTGTCATATGAATAATAATAAATAATTAAATGATAAATTGCTCAAGAGTTTATGTGACATTTAAGCACCAATCTAGGAACCTTTAGCTTTCAAGTCCATTACTCTACCAATATGTTAAACTTCACTGGATAAAAATATATGTATGGTTAGTTGTTTCAGGAATTATATATACTTAAGTAGTAGGTTAGCACAATAGTTTTTATTCAACTGACCAAACTGACAATTTTATTTTCATTCATATAAGTATCAGTCCAATAATCTTTTAATATTTGAATCCATCATCTTATCATTGACCTAAATTGTTTAGGGCAATGAAGAAAGATTAAAAAAACTAATGTGGTTTAGAACAATATTTTTTTATCAATGACTCAAACAATGAGCTTTTACTTTTAAAATATCTCACAAACCAGCTGAAGAAAAATTGCTGCAGTGAAAATAATATACTTCTGTCATAGAATCATAGATCAGGGTGGCTCTAGGCTGGTCATCACCATGAAAATTTTTGTCTATAGCATTATTTTACCTTAAAATTAATTTAGAAACAAAAAGAAACTTGACCAAAAATTTTTTCTTATGAACAACAACAACAAAAAATCTGCTCACTATAATGGTGTCTAAACTCTGTACTTTTATGCATTGCTTACTCTGCTTAAACATGGAGAGGTTTTTATTTTACATTGTACATATTCACTACAACAATATTTTTATAGTATTAGAGACAAAGATAATGAATATTTGAGACTTAATTAAAGAAATAGTAATAATTTGAGATGTAATAATATCACTTGTGATATTAGTTGTATTAGAAAGCTAAAAAATCTAAATATAAGCAACAATTTTAATATTCTTCAAGCAGCAAATATTGATAATATCTTACATAGAAAATATGGTTTGTCCTAAAAGTTTGTATAACATATATAATTTCTTTGAGAAATAAGAAAATTACTAAAATAATCATATTTTAAACTCAGGGATGACATAAGTGGAAAGCAAATATATTTATATTTTTTTTATTTTCTGCATGAGATTTTCCACATTGATGTACTAGAGATTATTAAGATTTAAAGTTTCTGGATTGATTCACAGTTAGGTTTTTAATAAAAATTTTTTCACTTATGCCAATTGATTGTAATTGTTGGATTAAAACTGCTGTTTAAGTATTTTAATGCTCTATGACTTTTTAAATAACTAATAATGCAATTTTATATAGATAAACCAATCATGCAAGAAATAATATTATATTAAACACATATTTTATATTAATATTTCATTCTTTAAAACCTGTATTGATAATGTTAAATTGAGAGAGTAATCTCACACTTATCAATTATTACTATAAAGCAATTTAAACTAGCTTTAAAATAGGTAAAAGAGGGAAGACATATGCTCTTTTCTTTATAAACAAAAAAAGCCTTGTGTGTCTGTTTATGTGTTATTACTATTAGTAATTTGTATTTGAAAAGTTTAAATAAAGTTTACAATTTTCTAACCATTCAACACTTTATGATAGATAATGGAAACAGTCTAATATATTATTACATCTAATATATCATCACTTTCAGGAAAATAAAATGTCTAATGCTTTGGCTTGGGAACATTCATTTACTTAATAAACCAATCCTATGAGAAATAATCTCGAAGTGCTATATACATATTGAAACAGAATGAGCTAGACACATATTAGCTGCATATACATAAATACTATATAAATACACTGTGGACATTAAGATGGTCAACCAAGCTAATGATCAAACTTGTACCAGATATGTACAGTCTGTAAGTAAAATAAAAATATGCTAATAAAGTATGGATTTTAAATGTAATTCCTAATATTGCTGCACTCATTATGATGATGATTATAAATGGGCACTATCTATATAATTCTTAGAGAAAACTATATAGAATCCACACACAAAATAGATTTTGTGATAATTGATAACAAAATATTCTTGTGAATATGTGTATACAAGAATAAAGTAAATTAAATACATAATTTAGTATTTAATGAATTTTATTGCAATAATTCAAAATAATGGTTGATCATTTTGTTAATTAATAATAATTATAAAAAATGTCCAGTCTAAAATAAATGTTTTCCAATAAAACAAATAGATTATTATATCTGATTTTGACTTCTTTTTTTTTACAAAAAAAAAAAATCACATAAATATTCATTTTTAAATAAATTTTAAACAAAACAGTGAATGTAATAATGTTGCTTAAATTGTAGTGTATAAATGTTTACAGATAGATATTCACACATGTGAGAATATATTAATTCAAAAATATTTCAATTATTAGTTTTAATTTGGCTTTAAATTATAGACTAAATTATTCCTTTAGTAAGATAATTATTTAAAATTATATATACATGCATGCAGAAAATGATTATTATTTCAAAATTTAGATTTATATTGATATCCATATGCACACACATACATTTTATAATATATAATATTTCAATAATTTAATTATTATTTGCTTTTAAATTATAAATTATGTTTTTATTTATGCAAATTATAAATGGATTTTAATAGAACATACATTTGCATACAGATATAAATTTTATAATATAAAAATATTTCAATTATTAATTTATTTTTAAATTGTAGGCTAAACTATTTTAATAGTATACATCAGGTTTGCACATGCAGACTAAGTATATTTTATATACCTATATACATGTCTATGTGCATTTTATAATGTAAAAGTTATTTAAATTCTTAATTTGTGTTTAAAATATAAAGCTAAATTATTTTTACAATATATAAATATTTTTTTCTGTGCTTGACTATAGAAAATATAAGAACCTATTGCTTATTATTTTTAAGAACCAAATTTCCATCTAACAATAACTTTTGCAGTAATTATATTTTGATTACTCTGTACATATATTTTTATAAATATAAGACTTTTATGAAAATTTGAATCATAAAATTTAACAGACTTTTCATCATACTTTTAAAAAAAAAATTTTTTTTTCCTTGGGATTTTGGACTATTGCTTTGTTTCTTCGATGGTCTTTACATTTCTGTAATTAGATCCCATTAGCACCTGTTAGTTCAGTTATTCAAAGTTATTTACCAGCTTTAAAACAAGTGGAAATGCTTTCTTTCATGCTGAAATTGAAGTTTTAAATAATATGCACAGTATATATGGAAAGTATTGTCTATCTTTTTTCCAACAATAAGCTAATCTTTATAACTACTGAATTTTTCTATCAATAGATTTCTTTTTTATCCATACTTTTATATGTATGTTGATCAGCCTCTTGCATGGCTAACATTATAAAATTATCATGGTTAACCAGAACAGAGAATTCAACAGTTCATGTCTAACAATTCATATATTAACTTCTATAGTGTTTGAACTTAAGAATAGCAAGCAGTGTAGCCAACATAGATGAGATTGTTAGCAGCCATTTATGTGCAATCCCAAATGATCAGCATGGAATCTTCCTAGCAATAGAATTAATTTGACTTTGCAAATCTTTTGATTTAAAAATGAGTATCAGTATTTATTGCTATATATTAAGAAATGTCTAGATTAATAAACAACAAATTAAACCTAAGTTGTTGTTTTTTTAAATAATGAAAATAAAGATTTTAACTTTAATACAATAGTTGTTTTTCTTTATCTTACATTCATCAAAACAATGTATACATTCTTTTGATTAAGGAATACAAATAATTTTTGAAATGAAAAGTTCTTTCGAAACTGTGCTTTAAGCACAGAATACATTTAATTAACTTTTATAATCATATGTACATTAAAATATCATATTTGCTGATACAAAATAATGTTTTTCTTTCTTTTATTATATTAATAATTTACATTTACAGCATTTTTGCAAAATCAGAAATGAACTAATCTAATAAATTTTTATTTAATTTTAAATCATTTATTTAAAACTATTATTTAAGTCATTTTAGATTCTTCTATTAATTATGTAAAAAAACTTTTGTGCATGTATATTTCTTCTTTTTTTCTATATAAATAAAACATATCACACTGCTTGCTACTCTGCTGAGATCATTATACATTATGTGGTAATAGATATATGTCAATAGATTTACTGTTAATTAATGAATTGCATAACAAAATTTGATCTAGAAGATTAATAAATTAAATGTTGAAATTGATTAGTGATTATTTATTGAAAATTGGATTTATAAAATGAATAGAAAGAAAAAATGAGGAAATATAATATAATAAAATTGTCTTATAGATAGTAATGTTTGCAAAATTAAGAATAAGGAAAATTTATCTTCCAATTCCATATGATACATTGTGTCATTAATATTTTCTCATACTGAAAGAGGAATAGGAAATTTATTTTAATAAAAATTGGGCATATTGGGATAGATGTATTGATAATAACTTCACATCCAGAACTTATATTAATGAGGTATATTGTGTTTTACTATGTACTAAGTGGCAGAATTAGACCACAATCCATGGATCTTGGGTTCTAGAATTCATCATTCTAAGATTCTAAAATCACATAGAACATGTCTTATTGATTTTTGTAAATAATCCATAATATAATATTAATAAAGAGATAAATTATATGGTCAGTTGCTCATGAGGTCATGTGAAATTTAAACACCCACTTATGGCAGTGGTTGTGTACTTAGTTTAGTCTATGCCCCAAACCAAGAATGTTTTTTTTAAAACTTCATAATTGATCCTGAAACTTTTAACTCTTAAAGTTACCACTATCTTTATTAAGCTAAACATAATAATATACACAGGGTAATCCAAAAATAACCAGAATTTTGTAATAACAAATTGTATATTTATTTTTAGATGCTGAAAATTAAATTTTTTTAAAAAGTAATAGTCTATTTAATGCAATGTAAATGTCTAAATCAGTTTGTTATATCTCAAAGTAGTCCAAAAATATTTACAAAGTGATGTGTTTTAATGCTTCTATCATTTTCCTTCTCAGTTTTAAATCCGCAAAAAAAGACATTTTTTCATTCAAGAGGTTAAAAAATTGCATGAAGTGAGATCACTGTTAAGGTGGAGTTTGCACTCTTTTCTTTGCATAAAATGGAATGTTTATGTTTTACCACATCATGTAAATGTTTCAGAACTTGCAGATAAAATGTCCCATCATTACAAACTAAATCTGAAAAAAAAGTACTGTTTGTGTCAAAAAAAAGTCAGTGTTAATTGTTCAAACATTTCAACCATTATATAAAAAAAAAAGACAGATACAGAAAATGCACTTTACAAAAAAAATTTGTCGTGTGGCCCCACAATTTTACACAGTGATGTCATTGACATATTGATGTAGAAAGTTCCCTGCAAGAAGTATATAAGAGCTGAAGCATATACTACAACATGTGTGCAAATCGGAGAATGATTCCGGTTATTTTTGCTCCTCCCCTTAGATACAGTACTTAAAGATGAAAACTTTACCCATAAACTTACCACCTGAGTATCTAGTTTGATGATATTATAGATGTGTATAGATTAATATATCAATTTATCAAAATATTTTACACATAAAAACACAATTAGGCTTTAGTAGGAGAAGAATGACAATTATATAAATATATTTTAATATGTTAAATTGTATGAATTAACAAATAATAAATTTTTAAAAAATGTTTTGAAATATTTTATTAACCATGATTTATATTAAAATTACTGCTATATATATTGCATAATTTTTTAAAGTTTTTATATTCATTGATAGTCTTCTATATACAAAATGCATGCTTCACTTTTCATTTATATATCATATTTGAATCTACGCCATTTGAAAGAGTATTAACAGAATTAAAGGGAAAACTAGTAGTATATATTTCTAGCTTCATATATATAAGGAGTTATGCGATAACTTTATTACCTTTTCTAATTCTGTTAAATGTTATTTAATTTGAAATTTTGGCTTGGAAGAGGATAATGTGTCAGTGATGCGTTCATCACTGATATATACATATTTTAAAAAGGGAAGTAATTTTGAAATATTTTTTTTACTACTTCCTTTTTTTTAAAATAAGTATTCTAAAATAGGAAATATTTGCAATGAGTGGAATTTTAGTTTTATATTTTTATAAGTTCCCCATATTTTTATTTCCTTAAAATTTCTATATTAATTATTATTTGTAGAAAAAAAACCCCCAACAATTCTCTATAAAAATATCTCTTGAGTATGACGTTTTTATATTTATACACACATACGTTATTTATTCTTTATGAGAGCGTGCACAAACACAGAAACCTTTAGATAGATAACTTAATAGTTGATTATATGAGATTAAAAGATAAAACATGAATAATCATTTTAAAATGGTTGATATTATTCAAAGTATTGTTCATATCCGTGCACGAGACTGGATTGAAGAGAAAATTAATCCCATCTAAAAACTGTAATTATATATAGCTCACAGACAAAAAACAACTCTATAATTTAAAAACTTTTATATTTATTGCATTATACATAGGAGAGGAGTCCTTTAATCATCTGTTAAATATATGTCCAGGCTATAACAGTATTCGAAGAGTTATCTCTCAACACTGCATTATAGCAGTGGATAAAATCCTGGACATCAGGAGTTGTCTCTTCTCTGGAGACTTTACAGTAATCAGGTTATCTATCTTCCTGACATATGCTTTTTGGTACACAAAGTGCAGGACAAAGTTCACACAACCAACACTGGATCCCAATGCTATATTTTGCGATAAGCTCAAAGCTCTTCAAGACAAGGATAAGATACTATCCTCTAGATTTTTGTTTAATAATACATGGAGCCTACTAGTATGGCCTACAGACTCTACATGAATTTTGGACCTGATATATCCACATTGTAGTGTATCGTAGAAGAAGTAGTCTGTGTTGCAACATGTCGGATTCTACTAGAGGGGCATTGATTTCACACTACATGTATCCCAGCTGATAAGTTAGCATTATTGGGCCATTCTCTGCGCTAGTAGGGGTGGGCAATACCAACAAAATAGTACGTATTTGCTCATATTATAATCTGCTAGTGCGGAGAATGGCTCTGGCATACTTTTTCCAGACCAACGCCAGCAATGGATGAGCCAACATTAACAAAGTGTATTTATTATGCATCTGTACAATTTTATAATGTCAATAAATATATTTTTAAATACAAATTAATATATCTCTTGCTTTTAAAGTAATTTGGAATAATTTCTAAAATTAATAGAAGATAATCAAAAAATACAATGTGCTGTATTTTATTATCTTGTATTATTATTTTTATAAAAATAGCTTATCAAGGAAAGTCAATTTTTCTGATAGTTTACTATAATCGAGTGGATACTAATGTGCATACATCTGACTGTTGCCTGAAGTGTCTTTAAGGCAACAAACTGCTTTTCTGAAGAGATAGTATTTTTGATCATTATATAAATATCCTTGTGTAGTTTGTATAAATACAAAAGATATAACTGATGAATAGTACACATTGATTTACTATTTTTTCTATAAAAAAATATGCATTGATCCTTTCTATTGAAATATGCAATTGTCATTGTGAATTTTTAAAATCTTATTTGGTATATACAGCCATTTGTAAAAAAAAAAAAAAAAAAAGGCAAAATAATAATAATAAAACTAAGTAAAATTCTAATTTTATTCTTGTGAATATACAGTTAGTCTGTAAAAATCACTATAAAAACAAACAAAATGCCTTTAGCATCTTAGACTAAATCTGTTGTTAGATAGACTACACAATACAGATAATTTGCTGGAATATTGCACTTGTGATAGAATGAACTAGAACTATCATAAAGGTTGGATGTAACTGAGAAAATAAATATTTTATAATACCTCTTAATTGAATATTTGAATTATGCAAGTGTTTAAATAGAATGTTTTTGAAAATGACCGGGGACCATATTGTAAACTTTCAAGGCCATAATTTGGCCCAAGGCCTGGAGTTGCTCTCCCTAGTCTAGACAATAATCATATCTAAATAATATCTTTCCATTTGTCATAATCAAAATTTGACATTACGTGTTAACAATTGATATATAATAGCTTTTTACATGTTCAAATGATATTTACATATCTTTGTAAGATCCAGCAGGTTCAAATTAGAATAAGGCAGATATAAATTTATTTAATGCACATTGATTACGTAAGTAATATTTACTATGGCAATAAACCTAAGACCTGTAGAGGTCGCTACCTTCGCATTTTCAACCACACATGCTTTAGGTTTATTGCCTTAATAAATATTAATAAGGCAGATAATGTAAATATATTTTATCTATGCACATTATGAATGGATATGGATAAAATAACTTTTTTCTTCTGTAAATGTAGCTTGTAAAATGTATATGTATGTATGCATGTATGTATGTCATAGTGTGTAATATCACAATAAGCAAACAATATGTAACATAAAAGTGATGAAACATATTTAAATATCTTGAAGTGCTCATATTAAATGGTGCAAATTAACATTTTATAAAGGATTATTAGACCGAAAAATAACAGCAAACCCTTGCTCAGAATTTGAGTATTTATCTGAAGATTCATTAATTACTTATTATTTCTGTCATATTCCAATCTGAAAATTATGGTTAAATTATGAATGCTTAATCTTAATAATCTCTATATAAAGTTTAGTCATAATTATTTGATAAATGTTTTCTATTATTTTTTAATCAGATAAATCTTTAAAAAAATAATATTTATTTATAGCATTCAAATATCAGTTTTAACCATTCATCAATATATATAATACTATCTATAAAACTAATATATGTTAATTACTTTATTTATTTTATAATGGTAGTGAGATATTCATTGATAGCAAGTCTTTAGCATTGTTCTCAAAGTTTTTTTGAGTATTGCCAGAAACTGATTAGTTTTACAAAGAAAATATGATATTGATTTTGTAAATGAAAAATGAATAAAGAATTCTATGTCAGTGATTTATGTGAATTTGATCCTGATGAAATGTTAATTTACTGATTATGAAAAATGAGAATATTCTCAAAAAACAGAGTTTTTATTTATTTATATAACTAATCTTATTAATACTAATAGTTAATAAACTACTACTATAGAGAGAGAGCTAATTTTTTTTGACATTTTAAGCAAGTCAAACATTTTATACCTCTCTATCTGTCATGAAACAAATAACAGCAGGCTGGTTCCCAAGCCAATGAATAGATAAATTTTATATGACCATTAATAAAATAAATTTCACATCAACATAATGAGGAAATATTATTCATCTTACCAATCAGGGAGAATTCTAGTTATTTGCCTGTGATCCCCCCATTATTGTGGATCAACATATATTGCTTATTTCTTTATTCATATTATATATATTTAAATTATTTCTTATGGATAAATTCATATTTCGAAATTTAATTTAAAAAAAAAAGTAAAATGTTTTATTTAAAATTAGTTCCATGATATTTTTTTCCCATGTACATTGCTTTTTTTTATATATATGTATGACAAATATATGCCTAACAGGGAACATAACATTTTTATTACATGATTAATATCAAGATTAAGAATAACTTTAAAAAGTGAATGAGCTATTATACAAGATATCTATCAGTGACTTAAACTTGATTACATTAATAAAAAAAGTCACATATTAAAGACAAATTGAAATACATTAGAGCAAATTTAACATCACTTCAGAATATAAAGGCACTCTTACATGTAAGGAACATTAATAATTAAATCTTTCCAGAACAAGATTTCAAACTTACATCAGATTCAACTTATTGTCTACATCAAAATGATAAGAAAACAATACTATATCCTTTTGAAAAATACAAAGTATTCAAAGAATTTCTTAGCAAATAATTGGGGTAAAACATTTAATATGAACATCTAAGCCAGCGTTTCCCAACCTTTTTTGGCTCGCGTACCACTTGGTAGTACATCATGCTAAATTGTACCACTTCATAAAAATGATTGTATTTCATGAAATTTGTTATTGTGAGTGTGTTATTTTATTTGCATTATAAATATTATAGGATGACCATGTATGTATTCGCATCTCATAATGAGACAAATTACATTGAAACACGCCTAAACGTCACACCAGATTATAAACTCACTGAAATTATAAACTCACTGTAACATATTTATATGTATGTGTTTGTTCAAAGTTTCATATTTTTTCCAAAATAATTTATTAAAGATTACATTAAAGGTTATTTGGTACATATTTTGTTCAAAGTGTTTTCTCGTTCCTTCATTTGGTTTTCCCAAATTTGAGTCTGTTTTCTCTTTTTTGGAGCATCTTGCTATTGGTTGGTCCATGGAGAAGATAAATCCAGCATGTCCCAAGTCATGGTAAAAGTAACCTCAGGGATTATCAGGCTATCTCTTGTTCTTGTTTTCTTTATATTGTTCAGCATGAAGTTAATAGGATTAAAATTTTGATGATTAAATACTAGCTTACATCTAGTAATCCACAATAGATGATCAAGAATTAATGAGAATCTAATTTCTGGGTATGATCCTTTTCTGATACATTCTTTCAAATTAAATAATTTAGATTGATTTGCCTTGATCTGACTCATTATTTATCTACTATTTTGTCATATTTCATTTACTAATAAATGGTTTCAATAAAAACACAAAATTATAAAAAACCAATTAATATATTTTCTTATCATAATCAAATATTTTTATAAAATAAATTTAATGAGATCTTTGTGCTTGTTTCGAACAACATAATTTTTGAAATTTGGTTCAAAAGATGCGAGATATACCCTTAAGTCTATAGCTGCGTTCAATCTGTTTCGATACTTATTTTTTTAAAAAATATATGAAGAAAAATCTCTTCCTACTAATTCCATACTAGTAAACAGTAATAATAATTTAAGAGCTTTCTCAAAAAGTTGTTCATATTCTTTAATGTTTAACCAAAAATTAATTAGATAGTGTCGTTTGAATTCTACTTGTAAAGTTCTGTCACATGATAATTCTATTAAATTTTCTTTATCCTTTATTGATAATAATGTAGCTTTTTTTAAATTTTCTGCATAGAAGGGGTTTGAAATCCAATTATCATTTGTGTTTTCGGGTTTTGGAAAATATTCCATGAAAGATAATTTTAATCCTGTTAAATGTGCTATTATATTTTCTCGTATATCTTGAGACAGACTAACATTATTTTCAAACAAAAAAATATGTAGAGTTTTGAATACTTCCAGTTGATTGTTTTCGATACTTATATATATATATTACTGTTTCCAAAAATCTAATTTCTTAATCATACTTTCAATTTTATCATTAACATTAAAGATCGTTATCGACTGTACATATTAACAACTTTACTGTATAATATTATTAATTAAAATAATTTTTATGAATTATAGGAAAAAAACGTTTCTATGATATTTTTATGATTTAATTTTTTTTTATGTCCACCATTATTGATTATTTTTCCTGTACCACCAACCAGAAACTCGCGTACCACCAGTGGTACACGTACCACAGGTTGGGAAACACTGATCTAAGCAATGCAACTTACATATTATATATGTTTAATTTATGCAGTATGAACAGTATTGTTTATAAGATGTAAATTTGGTTTTGATAAAATAAATGTATTAAAAGTATTAAAGAATTGGGTTTACTCCAAAATTTTGTCAGCAAAGATACTGTCAGCTCAAAATACTGACAAGATAAAATTCTGAAAATGTAAAATGTCGACAAATCAAAATTTAGACAATATCAATTTTATTGTGAAACTATTTGTATAAAACTTAATTCTAATTTATTTTACTAAATAAAAAATTTGTTTTAAAAGATTGATTTCAAATAGAAATATTTTTTAAATCTAGTGTTATATTAAAAGTTAATTTTCATTTAACAAATTTTATAATTATCGCTAGCAGGAAAGCATAATTTTATTTTTAATAGGTATAGAACAAATTATATTTCCGGATATTAGATTTTCGAAATTTTGAACTGTCAGCATTTTTGCTGTGCCGATTTTGGGGCAACACTATAAATAATTAATAATGTTAAGAATTATTAAGAAATCAAGGCATCTTAATCCATAATAATACTGCAGAAAATGTAAGCATTGATAGAATTATGTGTCCAAGTATATATAATAGTAATCGAACTGTAGAAAGAAGAATTAGCTCAATAACTTGGAAAATATTTATTGTCTTGAAATAGGTATAAGGGATCAAGAAACTAATATTACATTATATAATAAAATCAGTTTTTGTTAATAATTATCATTAATTTTTTTCTAAATAAAAATTGATTTATATTTTTTAATGACAAATAAAAAATTTTTTTTCAAAGAATAATCCATATCCCTAGTACATCACCATTTATTTTGTAGCTATTGGGTGTTCTGGAACTCTTTACTTCATGTTAGAAATATTCTGGTGATCATACTATTGAAAAAATAGTATCCACTCTGTCAGTCACTGTATCCAAGTGGTATATTCCAGTTACAATACTATGATAAAAAAGTCAAGTTTATAAATCTTTTTACTTGATATTGCTCAAAACATATTGAAATTGGGTGAAATTTACCCATAGTATGATCATATAAATTGTTATATGCTCATGGTACTGAAGCTGTGAAGGTATATAATAAACAATAACAGTGCAACTTTTTAAAATTTATTATCAATTCATTCACATTCCATTAGCATGCCCCTTATGCAAATTTATCTAATTATTTTATAGCAATTTTATATGTGTATGTATAGAAATGGAAGTGTGCAAGTCTTCTGAAAGTTGCTAATATAAACACAAGTCACTATCTTCATCATAAAATCTTTAAGAATAAAATAATACAAGGAGTCCATTTATAAATAGTATTGCAGATCTTAATAAGGCCTAGTTTTCTGATAAATACTTTGTAACAGAAGTGAAGTTCAAACTCAAATCAGATTTAAACACTGTATTATTAATTTGAAGTCATTATCAGTTATGTAAAGTTAAGAGACAGAATCTAAATTTTAACAACTTCTATAATTAATTAATAGAAATCAATTAATTGTAAAGATTTCATAAACACAGCATATATGTAATAGGATTTTTTCTATGAACTGACCATATAAATGCATACATCTATTTTTTTTTTATCAGAGACCTCTAAGAATAAAGTGATTATGATATGGTAGCCATGATATAATGTAATTACCTGCTATTTATTTGAGTTAATTCCAGTATTTTATTATATATACATTAAAATAAATTTTGTTAAGAAGAATCCTGATGAGATCTGAAATTTATAGAGAATAGTTACACTATAGAATTAGCATTGGATCTATTCTAAAAATAATTTCACCATTGAATACCAATACTCAAATCACACAGCCAAGATGTACAAAAACAATTGATAATTGATTCAATTTTTTTGATTATATGCTCAAACCAAAGAGAAAATTAGTGAATCTTGACGTATTGCTCTTAATTATCCTGAATTCATCTGAAAACTTCATATGCTTCTTGTCAATTATGAAGATAGAAATTGCTTTTGCAAAGTAAATGTGCTATCAAAATTTTCATCTTTAATATTTTCTTTAAATAAATCCAAATGATAAAATTACATAGTTTATGTGATTGAATTTTTGTGTTAAAATATTTCTGTACAATTACATAAGCACATTTATTTATTATGTAATATATTTATAATACTTTAAATTACTGAATTAAATAGTTGACCCTTTTTTTTAAAAAAAAAAAAAGATTGATGTCTATTTATATTTTACTACTGAAATGAAAACTCAAATTTTCATAAATTTTCAATTTTCGTGTAGAAAATTAAGTTGTTTATCAACTATATTAAGTGAATAGAAAAATTAAATTTCTAGAACGACTTCTTTTAAAAATTAAGGTCACGGACAAAATGTTATTTTGTTATATTTTTTCTTTTAATTATTGAAGTTACTAATATTTTAAAGATACACAAACATGTACTATATTCAGTTTGTCTTATGGTTGAAATTTTCACATTAGTATTATTATTTTAAATTATTACGATATATACATAAATCTTTTAATATAAGAAATGGAAATTTTTATTTTTTAAAATAAATATATACAATTTTTAATGTGTATATCTCATATGAAATAAACAATGAATCCATTACCTTTCACGGATCGTTAAAATATTTTCAAATTATCTATTATGACCAAGTAAAAACAATAAAGTATTAATTAACTTTAATTTGCTTGTTCCATAATATTTTGGTACTGTCAATGGAATTTAAGTTCTATTGGTAGGCGTTTTTCTATTTCCTGAATGTATAGATATGAATTTGTAAGTATACATTTTCAAAATAAAAGAAGTGATTTTTTTTAAAAGTATTTTCTAGCGAACCTGAGCATGATATTTATGGGAAAGATCCCATTGTTATCTCAAAGACACTCTAAATACGTACAGTATTGATTATTTTTGCATGGCGGATATGGCTGAGGAAGGATCTAATGGAGAGTTACAGTTAGACAAGATTTTGAAATTTTCCAGAAGAAACTACAGAAATTTATAGCCAGCATATCAAGGTGGACCAATTTGTATTTCAAAAATTGATTTGTACAGTCACTGTATATCTCACATTTAATTTTATGTTGTTATTTTTATGTCTTTCTCACTTTTTTTTCTTTTTCTTTCTTTTGGAGTCAGTTAAATAATTCTTGTTTATGAATGATTACCACTGAATTAATGAAATATATATTAACAATAAATAAAAAATTTAACATTAAAAAACAACAACAACAAATCAAATCGTTCAGATCATACGGTGTTTTAATAAAAATGACAGTTTGGTTTTTGATCAGGAATCTTGCATAAAAACAAGTAAAGGTGTATGCATGTGTACATATGTATAAGTATACATGTGTGCATATACAAGTATGTATATAAATAGTGAACAAAATATTTTAAATATTTAGCATATTCTATTAATAGTTTTGTATATTTTATTAAAATTAAAATGCAGAGTATTAATAGCAGTGGAGTGGGATTTATGTTTTTGATAAAATAAAATTTCCATATAATGGAAGTCCAAATACTATACTGGTGCTGTGTAAAAAGATAATATGTAAAACATATCAAAGAAATTGGATAACTTTATTTTTATAGTTTTATCTAACTAGAAACCTTTTTTGAAGTATAGATATTATTTTTTGAAATAATTTTATAATTTATAAAAAATATAATTAAAATATATTAGTATTCAGTTTGAAGTTGTTTTGTTATTTTTTAAGATCGTTTTTAAATATCTATTTTATTCATATACAAAAATAGTCATTTAATCGGAAAAGAGTTAAAATTAGGTGGTTATGACGTAATACCTTTATATGTAGAATATCAATTAAGTTTTGTTTTCATCTGTTGCTGTGATAATACAATTTTTTTTCTTTTAAAGAAAAATAATCAAAAAACAATTTATTAGAACTACTTACTGTAAAAATATAGCAAAATTCAAGTCACATACAACTGTCATGATTTAAAAATTACCTAATTGTATTTATACTATCTTTATAATTAAAAACATTCAAAAAGATTGAAAAATTTATGTAAATTTTTGATACTTTTATAATACATGATTTATCTTAAGTTTCATGGAGATACAGAAAAGAAAATAATAAAGAAATTAATCAATAAAAAATAATTATTACATTTACTAACCAGCTTTTTTGCAAGCAAAGCTAAACAAAAAGTATTCCATAAGAAATTAATAGATGACAATAAGGGGTACTGATTTAGTATGAACTTTGCTTTTTTCTTCTAAACAACCCAAAACCCCTTGCACCCAAATTATAAAAGATATTGTTAATTCAAGGTGGGTGGTGGTTGTTCAATTATTACAATAAGGTTTAAATAACAGCAATAAATTAAATTAGTCCATCACAAGAAATTTAATGCATAAATGAGGCCAAAGCAAATGAATAGTGTATTAAATAAAAGCCTTTTTAGTAAACAAAGCAATACAATAGTAATCCATAAGAAAGTAATTTACAGTATATTTACCTCAAAACAAATTGCAGAACAATAAATAAATAGAGCAAACCATTACAATGTAAGCTATAGTAATAAATGTTTGAAATGTAATTTCAAAATAGAAATAATTTCATCAATGAAAAATATTTCTAATATCAGCCAAGAATGTGATAAATAGGTCTTGATTTAATAAATTTTGCCTTGAAATTTTCCAACATAAATGATCCAAATATAACTGTAAAATTTTTGACATGTATCTCTGGTTTTCAAAAACTCTTACTCCTCTTATTACATTGCATCTATTAAATCTAAACAAAACATATTTCTCATTATGCACTTTTCACAGTGCTTTTTTATTTACAGCTGACAGTTTTGACTGACTAGTGGTCTTCTTCGGAACTAAGACTCAATTGTATTATAATTATCTATTACACAGAACATATAACAATTATTTGATCTAATATATATATATATACACACATATATAATTATATTATTTATAAAATATCAAACACATGAAATGTACATTCTTTATAATATCTCAAATGCAATATACATTCTTAATAAATTTCATTAGTCAAAAACTAAAAATATTCATCATTTATATTTTATGCACAAATTAAACATAAATACTTTCTTATAAATGATAATGTAATTACATCTTCTAAATATACCATTATTATGATTATGGTATTAAATAATTTTATTATGTATTTAAATTACAATGTTTTCAAATTCCTGTAAAAAAATATTTTAAAAAGAAATTATACACCTATAGGAATTTGAAAACATAAACGTAATCTAACTTCATAATAAAATTATTTAATTGTAATAATAATATTATCTTTTAGTGTATGTTGATATATAATTAGATTTCTGTTTAAAATATGAATGGTTGTTCTATATATATATTTTTTCAAATAAATATGTAGATGATGAATATTTTTAGTTTTTGATTGATGAAATTTCCTAAGAATATATATTGTGATTTGAGATAATTTAAGAATGTATATATTATGAGTTTGAGATATTATAAATAATGATAATTAGATGAAATTGTTATGTTTTATGTAATAGATAATTGCAATAAACCTGTTTTTTAATTCTGAAGAAGACCGCTAATTAGTTGAAAATGTCAACTGACAATAAAAAGATATTGTGAAAAGTACACAATGGAGTGTGTTTTTTTAAAAATATATTTTTTATTTTCTTAAAAATTTTATATTTGTCCTCAAACTAAGAATATTATGATAGTAATTATGTTAAATAAAAGCAATAAAAAAATAATCAGCATGAGATTAAATGCATACATGACTTAAAAAAGTAATTAATAGCAATTAATTGATGATAATAAGGGTTTCAAAATGTTCATTTCAAAAATCAGTTACTAAAGATAAGGTGTGATATGTTGGACTATTTCCATCATTAAAAACCTTCAGACAAATATTCACTGGTCATTAAAAAAAGATCAGTTTTTTTTTTTTTAGTTTTGAAATTAGCAATAAGAAAATATTTGTTAATTTTATTGTTACAGCATAATAAATTACATTTGTTAAAACTATTATATGCTTTTTTATTAACTTGGCATGTATGTGTATATTTTTGTCTGTATGTCCACATTTTTAAAATTTGGTCCAGCTGACATTTTTTTTTTTAGTTTTAACAAAATAATATGTAAATTTTTTTAAATTTAAATAATGCTTCTATGTAAATAGTATTAGCCGACTAAAAAGTAGTAAAATAACAAAGTAATTCAACTAAAAAGTATAAAAAAAAACAGAATCTCAATTAATTTGCCATTCTTGGAAAATATCAGAGATCTTAAGAATGTAGACGTGTTGTAAAATAATTAAAAATTGCAGTAATATTGTCATTTCATAAAAGCATTTGAGATCTTTTTGAAGATAATATTCTTGCAATTTCCAATTGTTTTATAACAAGTCTAGATTCTTACAATTTCGTGATATTTTCCAAGAATGGAAAATTAATCAAGATTTAGGGTTTTTTAAATATTTTTTAGCCAGATTACTTGGTTATTTTTCTACTTTTTAGTTGGCTAATACTGCTTACATAGAAGCATTATTTTAAAACATTTTTTTTTACATATTATTATTGTCATCCAAATGGATATAATATAACTTGTTTGTTAATTATTTTACAAATTTTTTGGCACAAATAATTAAGTACATTTCATTTCTTTTGATTAATTTCTCCATTGCTTTTTCTTGTATAACATCGTCTTATGGGAAGATTGTGAAACTTAAAATAATTTATGTAATGTAATAATATTATGGCAGTCATCATGTGAAAGTTAAGAAATAATAAAAATGGTGTAAAGCAATATGGGTGTAGTTAATATGAGCTGAATTTTAGAACTATGTATTATGTTAGCATGTTCCATCAAATTATTTGTGCATGGCAAAATAAAAATAGGACCATTGCAAGCCACATATAAACAAATAGGGAATCACATATTGTTCTTGGACCATATGCCATTTGCCAAGGCATTCTATCAATTAAAATAATTAGAGAAGCCAAATGATGTAAATAACCATTCTATAGCGAATCAGAAATCAAATGGAAAACTATATTATCATTTCCGGATTTGGGGGGAGGGGGGAGATGCCAGTAAAAGAGTTAAGCAGTCGTAGAATAAATAAAAAAATTCACCCTCATATATTTGATAAATAGTATAATGCATATATAGTTGTGATAATAATAATATATTCATATGGAATTAGATACGTTTAAATATGAGAATATTATGATGCAAATTTGAAAAGCCATATTTATGACGCAGATAAGGCTTAATAAACAATTTATTTTAATAGTGAAAATGAATTAAATTTATTTGTCGTTTATGATCATTATTGGAAAAATTTAAAAATACACGTTATTAGTATAAAGGTTAATTTTTTATTAATTAGAAATTCAATAATGATGGTTTTGTATTCTTTCCATCTTTTAAAATAATTATTATGTAATTCCAAGAGATTTAAACATTTCTCAAAAAAATGTAACTCAGTATAAATATTGCATACAACACGTACATTAAGAAAAGCTTTTTTTAAATATACGTATTATTTATATTGAATTAAAATAATTATTGTATTTGCTTTGCTTTTATATGTACTGAACAATCTATTGAGTTAAAGCATTTTAGTTTCATCATGAATGCGTATATAAATTTATTAATTAATTATTATACATTTTTATAAACTGTCCAGAAATTTATCCTTTTTCATTCACTTTAATTAAATAATTGTATTTATGTTCATTTTATTTTACTTATGTTTTAATAGAAACCATTAAAAAAAGAAAAAAATGTTATTAGGTGGATTTTTTTTCCAAACAAATATAGATTATATCTTTACATATAATTTAAAATCTTTTCTGTAAATCATCATTATCGTCAATCATTATCAATCCACTGCAGGATGAAGGTCGCTCCAAGTTCAATCCACCTCCGATTTCTAGCTTTTCTTCTCCACATCACCCCCGCACACTTTCGTATTTCATCCATCTTACATGGTTCTCTTTCTGGGTCTTTTGCAATCTCTTGGAATCCGATTTAAAATTTCAATTGTCTATCTATTATTATCTCTTCTACCAATATGTTCATCACAACACCATGTCAGTCTTTTAATTCTTTCAATGATGTCTGTAACACCTACTTTGTTCTCTTACCCATATATTGTATTTTCGATCTCTTCTTGTAACTTCTAACATGAATCTCTTCATACTTCTTTAAGTGGTCTGAAGTCTATGTATTGTTTTTCTATTAAGTGTCCAAGTTTCAGATCCATAAGAAAGAACTAGTAAAAACCATTTATTAAAAACCATCCTTTTCAAACCCATAGGCCTATTTCCTTTAAGCTATATGCAAAGGATTTGACAAACACTTTATATGGGTAATCTAGAGACATTGTGATGTGATGTACTGTGACTTCTCCTTAAATGGAGTCAGGAATCTCTCAGCAGCTATACCCAGAGAAACCTCTTAGCCACTTTACCTTCCTTTTCCATTGTCCACCCTAAGTTTTTCCATAATCTGCTCCATTCCATTTCCACAACATAATCTTTGTCAACTCCATGACCTTCATATCTAAATCCCCCTTATTTTTTCCCAAACCTAGCATAAAAACCAATAACTCACTTTCTGTATAATCACTTTGTTCATATTTAACCTTCCATAACTTCATTATTTGTACCCTTTCTGCTTCCAAACATTTACATTGAACTAACAAATGCCTAATATTTTCTATGCCTTCCTTACACAACTTGCAGACTAAATCACCCATATTTTTTTGTGTATATTCCCTTGTTGCTAAAGATCCCGTTCGAGCCTTAAACAATAAACTACTTTCCTTACTATTATCATAAATTAACTCACACCCAATGTTTTGTTTACTTCTATATATATTTAAACTCATTTTGCTCTCCATGCTAGTTCTCTATCTCTCCAACTCCCTATTCTTTATTAGTGCATCTATTCTTCTATCCCACTCCTTCCCACTATAACACTCAACAACCCTCCTAACACAATCATCCCATCTTTTGTACAAGTATACTGACATAACTTCTTTATCCAAATCTTCTGCATACCGCATTACCTTTCTTACCCATCTTGTTGCCTGCCCTTTACTTGTAACCCAATTAAATACTATTTTGGCTATTCTTTTATTATCCATAAACTGCAATCTACCAAACATTTTCAATTTGCTTTTTGCATCCTTCATATAAAAACTTGACCATCCCATTTCTCCTTGAATTGCCTCTTTTGCTGTCCACACCTCAGCATCTAATGCATGTCTTCCTACTTCCCTTTGTACTTTTTTTAAGCAATCTAATATCCCTTTACTAACACATAATGCATCATTGCCGTATGTTAACCCTGCTACTGCCACTCCCTTCCATACAATTCTAGCTACATCATATTTATTATATGAAAACACTGTTAATTTCTTTATCAATCCCTTTCTTTTTTTTGCTTCATTTATCAATTTTTTTCCCCATTCATCCAAGCAATTTTTCTTATTACTCAAGATAATTCCCAAATAACTATATCTGTTCACCACACTTAACTTTATATCCCCCAATAAGAAATCTTTGTCTTCTCTTTCCCCAGTATTCACCATCATTATATTTGATTTTTCTTCACTAAATTTAATCCCCATATCTTTACCCACCCTTGCGCATGTCATCAGCATAACTTCCATATCTTCTCTTCTTTCTGCACACAAAAAGACATCATCCACAAAAAAAAAAAAAGACCCGACAATGTATATACTCTCTTGCCACCTGTTAAAGGTATCTCTATCCCTCTTCCTAGACTTTCTATTGCTCTCTCCATTTCACTCAAGTACAACACAAACAAAATAAGTGACATAGGGCATCCTTGCCTCAGTCCCACCCCATTTTTAACTTTAACAGATTCTATATCCCCTAATTGATATGTATAGTAATTATTTTCACATAATTTCTTAATAACACCCACTAAAGCTTCATCCATTCCCAGATTTTCTAAACTTATCCATAATCTATTTCTATTCACTCTATCACTTGCCTTCTCTATATCTATAAAACTCATATATAACTGTCTACCTGAATTTGCACTCATATCTATAAGTTGTGTAACTACAAATAAACTATCTCCTATACGCCTATCTGACCTAAAACTTCCTTGCATTTCCCCCACTACATTATTTTCTTCCATCCATTTTGCAACTCTTCCAGCCACCATATATGAAAAAACTTTATATAAAACTGATATTACTGCTATTGGTCTATAATTATTTAACTTTCTATGATCCTTACCTTTTCCTTTAAATAATAATCTTACTCTTGTATTACTCCAACTACCCGGAAAAACTCTCTTCTGTGCCATCTTATTAAAACATGATATAAATCAGTATTTATTTTTATAGCATCTGTATATAATTGTAATAGTAACTTTACTTTTGCCCTATGCCCCAAATTCATTACCATCTCTGCTGCCCATCCATCTAATCCTCTTGCCTTACCACTTCTCAGTTTCTTCCCTGCCTCATTCAGTTCATTTTCTGTAAACGTAATATTCCCATTACTATATGCTTTCATATTTTCTATCCCTCTGTCCTTCACATCTAACATCTTTTCTATATCCATTACATAACTATTCAATATTCTCTCTAATTCTTCTCTAGAGCTACCCTCTATTCCCTCCTCATCCAGTAATACTATCTCTCTCTCCCCTAAATTTCTCCTTTTAATGTAATTCCAAAATTTTTTACTCCCATCTCTTCCACTTTTATTAATATCATCCAATAATTTACTATTTAGTTTCATTCTCTCTCTAGAATTATCTATTTTAGCTAACTTCTTCTTTTCTAAGTATTTTTCCCATTTAGCATTAATATCTTTTTCACTTTCTTTGTTCTTAATAGCATTTCCCCTCTCTTTTACACTTTTACTAACTCTCATTTTTCTATTACTTTTATTCTTCTGAATATTCTCACCTAAAACCCTATTTGCCACTTTTTCTATTTCATCACACCAGTCCTCATGCTCATTTCCAATCAGCTCTTCCATGGTTTCTTCAACTTGTATTTTATACTCTTCTAACTTATTCTTATCATTCACTCTCCATCCACATCTTTCACTATTGTTTCTACTTATTATTCTTATTTTCCATCACATTACTAACTATTTCAATTACAACAAAATTATGATCACTATTGCATACTCTCTCTTCATTATCAAACACCTTAATTTTCCGTACTTTATTCATTCCCTCTTTCTCTACCAATATATAATCTATTGTGTGGGATATATTATTCCTAGACCATGTATATTGTCCCTCATAAATATTAGATAAGTTTCCAATGCTCAAATTTACTCTCTGACAAAATTTCTTCAAAAGCTGTCCATTCTTATTGTCTATATCATCAATTTCTTCAATATGCCCATTCATATCTCCTATAACCATTATTCTCTTCCCCCCTTTTTTAAAACTCTTTATATCCTTAACTAGGCACTCATATATGCTATTGTTCCATTCCATTATAGTTTGACTATCTCCAGTAGCTATATAAACTATAGCTACCATCCATTCTTGTTTTGCCAACCTTATTTCAAACCACAAATGTTCTTGGCATTTAACAGTATTTAAATATTTTTTTGATATAACACCTATACCACCACCCTTTTTTTTTCACTTTTCTATTTATACCCTGCCATACCAAATTTTCCAAAACAGGTTTTTCTTCTTCTCTTAGATGTGTTTCCACTACTGCTAATACCTCAAGCTCTTCATTTTCAATTGCTTTGTTTAATTCCTGCCATGTTTCTGGTCTCCTACCACCTTGCATATTCAAATACCCAATTTTTACAATTTTTTCTTTCCTAACTAACCCATCTTTACCAAATAACTCCCTCTTCCCAATAAAAAAATCCCACACATCCACAAACGTAACATCATTTCTCTCACACAATTCTTTCAATCTCTCATTTATAGAACACACACGCCATCTACATTATGATTATAAATGATAATAAAATAATTGTAATTTCTTGTTCAGGAAATCATTAATATTTGAACATAATACATTTATAATAATTTTTGTTAAGGCTTACCATTTGACTATTTTCTAAATCAATTAATATATGTGTAATCTGTAAAGGTTTTTGTGGTATTGTGATTAGTGCATTTGTCAGATGAAACTTTTTTTTAAAGTTTTAATTAGCCATAAATTGTTTTTTGGTCAGATAACTTAATTTATTTTATCATCATTGTCAATCAATAAAAAGGGGATAAATAGTCATATAACTATTTGAGTTAGATAGCTGAGTTTGAAGACATGAAAGTGTCTGAAAATTTCAGATTTTCTACTCAATTGTTAACTCTTAGATAAATTCTGGCTCTGGGTTGGTATTTTTACATCTAGGTTCTGAAACTATCCTAGCACCTCTCTGAGGAGTGCCAAAAGCATGAAACTATTGGTCAGGAGATTGGGTGTGGTTTTCAGATAGAGATATTTTAAATGCTTTCTCTTGCTAAGCATTTATTATAAAGGTTGTTGAGCAATTAGCAAAGCTCTTTGTTTAATAAAAGGGTATCTATTTATTTTTATCTGGAGGGTAAAATTAGGATGGAAAGACATCAAATCCTCATGATTTGCAATTATCAAGTATGGTAATAATGCCTTCTTTTTTATGGTTTTTCTATGCATTGAGTCATTTCCAAGTTGTTTTACATAACTATTTAAAATCTGGTTAATATAAAATAAATAGACTAATATAAATATGTTTGAACTTCATCACTGTGTTATTTCTTAACCACTATTTATATTGCCCAAATAGCATATTTATAAATATCAGAGCTCCAATAATAGGTGGATTAATTTTAGTCTTGATCCTTTGTTCAACATTTAGAGCACTTTTAATTCATAGCCTGATGAAAGGTGATTTCATTCCTTTGTTTTCATATACACATTGAGCTATGTTTAATTCAATGTTTATATATTAAATATTATTTAATTATTTTAATTAAAGTGTTTAAAAGAGCGATACTGCCTTCAATCTTGCATAATTGATTATTAGTTTAATAAATATTAAGTGCTATATTCCATCTGACTGACATATTATTTCATTCTGAATTGCTAGCAATGTTGTCAATGGTATGTTTATAAACACCAGAGCTCCAAGAATAGGTAAATTCATTCTATTCTTGATCATTTGTTCAATATTTAAAATGGTTTTAATTCACAGCCTGAAGAAGGGTGGTTTACTCTCTTTATTTATCTATTTAACTATCTTCCTATTATTTATCTATTTATATATTAAGTTCTCTGGTTGAGATTGACCTGGCATCAAGGTATCAAAATACATAAAATATGACTGCTTGCTTTTAGGATATATTGTTAAATTGTTTATTTTAATGATTTTCTACTGTGCAAGTTCTTGATTTTCAAAAAATGTACAGAATAATAGAGATACATTACATAAATTTGTGATGCTACATGAATTCTTCATTTGACAAATATTGATGCTTTTTTAATGTAAATTATTTTAATTACATATTATTCAATTTTCTTAATTAACTTTTTTCTTTTTATAGTATGGACAAAGACCAATCTTTTGCTGTGGACTTTGATGAGTGGCGAGATTACTTATTATGGCATCCTAGTGGTGATTTAAAAGAAATTTTGACTTATTGGAGACATGCTACTGTAAGTTCAAAATGATTTTTATATATTTGTAATTGAAAGTAGGCAATATATATATATTTTGCTTTAATGTAGAATACATTTTTTATTATAAAATTCTATAATCTTATATTAGGGTATCAATCAAATTTTTATATGGTTATGTAAATTAAAGCCTTAGCATAGCTTGGTATAAAAACTAGACGTAATAATCTTGCTTAAAAATACAGTCTATATTATTATTACTGAATACTGTATAGGAATTCATAAAATAATTATTATTTTATATGTTTATTTTATAATAATCAATATTGTATATATTTATTTTATAATCCAAGCCTGTATATATTTTATATAAAATTGCTTAATATATTACAGTTTTGAGATGTACATATATGTGTTTCTACCTTGAATTTTATGTTTTATCAAGTGTATGAATAAAACAGTAATTGAAATAATAATTAGAAAAAAGTTTTACTTTTACTTTAACATTATTTTATTATTAATAACGTTGAGTAAAGCTTAGCAGAAATGAATTTACAACCATCCAACCTCAATGAAACAAAAAATAATATGATGAATTACTATTAATCAATTGCAAATTAAAGTGTAATATGTATGCATAATAGAAGAAAAATAGTATTTCTCTCCCCCCCCTCTCTCTTTCTCTTAGACTAAATTAAGCTTTCATGAGAGCAGTAGTGTTTTAACTTGTAAAACAAAAATTCTAAATTATTTTTGTTCTTCTTTATTAATGTAAATGAAGATTCCTCTACAGTTTAAACATTGTCCTTTATAAGTTTGAACTTTATTTCCAATCTTAGTTTTTATGTGAAATGTATTTTAAGATTAATTTTCATATACTTACACAGATGTAAATGCTTATGCACAGACAAATATATGAATATTTCTTGTGTTGGATGATTTTAAAACACTTTACAATTTGTGATTTAAGGTGATTGCTATCTTGATAATTTAAAAAATCTTACAGTGACTAATTTTTACATATATGTTGTTAATTGACCATAAAAATATCACTATGTGAAATACATTTAAATCTAAACCATGGTGTAAATTGAATACATCACTCTGTGTGAATTAAAATAGAGGTAGAATGATGGATTCAAGAATTAAAACTTTCTGGATTAATGCCCAATTTGTCAGTTTTGTGTTCAAATTTCATAATGACCTTCTGACCCATTAACCTTTAAATTATTTATTATTATTTTACAATTGTGTTTTTTTTTCTGAATGTCATCACATTAATACTCACATAGTTGTTCCTCAAGTTAAGATTAATTAGATATCCATTTTTAATTAATGTCATATAACAAGCTGGAACAGTTATTGACTGGATGCCAGAAAAAATATTGAACTTTTTTGGAAATTTTTGATTACCTTAAACAGTCAAAATCCCCTCTAGATTTGAACTTCTGGTTATGAGAATGACTAATAGATAAACTAACCATTAACAATGTGAAACTTTTAAGAAATACTGGGCTAAACTATAACTTTTATCTTTGTCTCAAATTAAAGTGTGGGGGGTTGAATCACTAATAAGAAAAATAGTTTTGTACCAGTTCAACATATTTATATAAAAAATGTTTTATTTATTTACATTTTGTTTTTTTATTCTTTATTTAGAAAAAAAAAAAAGATTTACTTCCAAAATTAGTATTATATACATAGATGAAACAAACAAACAAAGATTTAATCAGTAAAAAAATGTCATATGATTTCAACTTTTTTAAAATTGAAGAAGTCATTTGAAATCTGCTGCAAAAAGTAAAAGTTAAAACAAATTTACTTGGTACTGTTAACTTAATATTCTACATAACAAATGTATGTAATACCAATTAAATAGAGCTACGAACCCCACAATGAAGTTGTTTATCAAAAAAAATTAACATTTACAAAACAAAATACTTACAAAATGTTATACAAATTAATGTGTACATAAATTTAACATGTGATGCATAATTTTTTAAAAAAAAGTAATACAAAATTAACTTAATTTTAAAATTTAATGTGTAATTTTGTAAAAAAAAAAAAAAAAAAAGCAATACAAAAACTAATGTGAAGGTAATTTTAAAATTTGCTGCACAATTTTACAAAAAGGAATACAAACTAATAGTCAAACATTGTTAGCAGAGAGGTCAGCGCAGCTGCCTTGCAAGCAAGTAGTTGGTTGCAGATGGTTGTGGGTTCGCCTCCTGGCTGATTCTATGACATAGGAAAAAAAGAAAAAAAAAATTTCTTTAGTCAAGCATTGGTGACCGAGTGGTTAGCACAGTTGCCTTACAAACAGTTGTCCTGGGTTTGCAGGTTCGCTTCCCGGCCGATGCTTTGAACATGAAAAAAAAAAAACTAATAGAAATCAAAATATCATTTTAATTTAAGTTATAATTTTATATGAAAACAATACATACTAATGAAAATAAATGACATAATTTTATTTTTTAAAAATCCAAATAACAGTATTGATAGAAAATTGTGTGAAATTTGTTATAATTTAATAAACAATTTGTTTTTAAAGCAAACAATTTTTGATATGAATTAAAATTGATATTTATTATTTACACACACAATTTTAACTATTATTTTAATGAAACAATTGCTTTTTTTTATTTTTATAAAATTACATTGTAAAATTTTAAAATACATTCATATAAGTTTGCATTGCTGTTTCATAAAATTACATATTTCATTTTGTTTCATCCAAATAATAGTTCAAATTGTTAGCTTTAAAAACAAATTGTTTGTTTAATAAATTATGATAAGTAATAAAAATTGTTTAATTGAATTTCTTTTTATCAAAATTTTCAGATTGAATTTGTCAGCTTTATCTGATATGTAATACATGTATCTACCTGCTAACAATATCAATTTATTTTTAAGCAAAATATTTTATTTTTTTTACATTTTAAAAGTAGTTTGAAAAGGAAATTTTTAAAATAATATATTTGAATAAAGTAAAATTACATTTTGACAACTTAGGCATAGATTTGATGAAAAATCACATGACACTGCCTTTTTTGGGGGGAAAAAAAATTAAATATATAGTAAAAAAGTATATATATATTTTATTGAACGCAATTCACAGAAAGTAAAGTCTAATATTTATTAAACTGAGAGTGCTATGCAATAAAAAAAGAGAAGACAATGTGTATTTATTTATAAAACTATAGTAGTTATTTTGCAGAAATAAATAACTTTTACAGAAGTTAAATATAAACTAGTATTCAGTATTGAGAGAAGCTATAGAAAGGATCAATGAATATGAGTTGCCATTATGCTTTAGATTTGTAAATTATGTAAAGCTATTTCTTCAGTGATTAAAGCATTGGATCATCAAGGTATAAACAGACCCAGAATATTGTCATAGTCTGAAGAATATTTATAAAAATGCACAGCAACAATTAGATTATATAATGATATTAGGATGGTTAACAATGAGAAGCTGTTAAGACAGAGTGACTCCATATCTCAAAAACTTTTTACAGCAGTGCTGCAAGAAGTATTTTGTGGATTAAAATATGAAACTAAAGAAGTAAAAGTAAATGGAGATTATTTAAGTCATTTAGATTTTGCAGATGATATTGTTTTTGCAAATAATGCTTTAAAGTTTCAGGAAATGTTGCAAGAGTTATCAGATGAAAGTGAAAAAGTAGGACTATGGGTAGGATGACAACCTTGGCACTAACAAGGGCTTTGAACATTCCACCATTAGATTTTCAGTGAAATGGATGGCTGAAAAGTTGTGGGTTGGAGTAGTTTTAAGCCCATCCATTAAAATATGAAGATTAGCTATCTTAATATAAAGCTGAGCACTGATTGTATATATGTGTGGAGATAGTAATCTGGACCAACTGAGGATTGCTGGTTTAGCATGAAATACATATATTGGTGATTATTTATCTTTTCAACATGTGTATGATCAGGTGGGTCAGCAATATGAGATGGCATGAAGAGCTGAGGATTGTGAGAAAGTCTGAGTTCAAATCCCTTATATATTATATATGTGCAGGTGTGAGTAAGTCTGTACAGTGTATTAATTTAAAAAGACTAAAGTAATATTCAATGGATATTCTCAAAAGATGAAAATAAAGATTGATTATGATGAGTTAAAAGTTAATAACTGCAAATACCTTGGTTAGATAATTACTACAGATGGAAACATGATGGATGAAATTAATCATAGAATTAAAGTTGGTTGGAGTGCTTTTGGTAGAAATAACTTAATACTAAAAGGACATATACCTATGTATTTTCTAAGGAAGGTTTTTAACAAATGTGTTTTTACTAGTTCTTACTTATGGATCTGAGACTTGGACACTTAATAGAAGAGCAATACAGAGACTTCAGATCACTCAAAGAAGTATGGAGAGATGCATGTTAGGAGTAACAAGAAGAGGTCAAAATGCAATATGTAAGAGAACAACAGGTGTTACTGACATCATTGAAATAATTAAAAGACTGAAGTGAAGTTGGGCTGGACATATTGCTAGAAAAGATGTTAATAAATGAACAGTTGAAATTTTAAATGATCCAGAAAGACACCATATGTGAGATGAATGAACGAAATAAGAAAGTGTGCAGGGGTGATGTGGAAAAGAGAGGCTAGAGATTGGAAAAGATGGGTTGAACTTGGAGAGACCTTCACCCTATAGTGGATTGATATTAGTTGACAATGATGATGATGATCTTTTAAAATTAAAATCAAAAATATAAATTTTTATATATTTATGTGCATTTTAATGAGGTAAAGATCTTCATTTTTATGATATAATTCAAAACTTTGAGATGCTATAAAAAATTATGATAAGAAGATTGGCAAACAATCAGTTATTTCTTGAAATAAATACTATTGTCTGGTTATCCCAGTTTGCCTTTGGTCAAAACATTTAACATATTTACAACCATTTGTAGATTATTTATGATGTGATGTAAATATATAATTAAAATAATGGTTAAAAGCGTCAAGTAGCATTTTTTTCATACACTTATTTTCAATGTGTAGTCCATAGCAACAAACTGAAATTTGCATCTGATCCAAATGAACCTTTTTAAATTACAATTAGGATTTTTTTCTTTTAGATTTCTCACCCATAGTCAAATCATCTAGTCATCGAATTCAAAATTGTTAAATGCTATTTTTAATTAAAGAATGAAGGTCACAGATTAATACGGATTGATTGCAATAAATTGATTATAAAACAAAAGGAAGAGAGTATGAGATATACTGAATTCGGGATTTAATTTTATACATTGCCGAGGTTAAAATTATATAAAATACATATTTGTATACTAAAAAACATACTATAATGCATATTTAATACGTTTTCAACTTTCTTTAACTTTATATTTACATTGAATTGAATCAAGTAAACAATACATAAAGAATACTTTTTTGTTGTTTAATTTTAAAATATTTTCTTTTTGATAATTGCAAATATTTTATGTCAACAATGTGCGAATAAAATAGCATAAAAATATTCAAATATTTTAAAAATAATAAGAAATATACAATGAATGCTTCACTTCGAATTATTTAGTTAGTTTTTTTTTGTTTATTTATAATCCAATAAGTTCATTATCACCATTTATTAATTAAGAAACATTCGATTTTTTTTTTTTTTTTACATTTATATTATAATCTGTTAAGAAAGTCAGATAATTTTCAAATCATAAAATGGCAGTTTGAGTACAACAGCTCAGTTGGTTGGCTAATATAAGTTTTTTTTGTTATTTTTCTGGAGTTAATCCAGAAATGATTAACTTTTGAGACCATAAATCCTAAATCTGGAGTAAATATAAACTGCTGGATGCAGAATTAAAAAATATTACAAAATCAAAGAAATATTTTTTCGATGTGTTAAATTAATCTACAAACAGTATAAAATGATATAAAATAACTTTTAAATATTCCATTTAGTCAAAAAATCTCCGGTAATCTCAATAGATGAACAGTAGAAAAGGTATTACCAGGTGTGTAGATTGCTATAGTGATGTTTGAGTTTTTTTTATTTTTTAAGGCTAAAAATAGCTGATCAGACAGTCAGTTTAGCAATCTGAAAGAAAAATTCTAATTCTAAATGCAATTTGAAATTTTTTTTCAAGGTTTATCTGTTCTAGATTTGAATCTAAGATCAAACATATAGCAGCTGGATAGACTAAACATTATGCCTTGGATGTCTTACATATTGTGTTAAGACTCACATGATTCTAAAGTTACTGATTATATTGTCATCTGATATTTATTGAGGTTTTAATATTTATTTGAAGCTGGGTTTGAAGATAACTACTCTACTGTATTCTGTTAAGGTGTAGATTGGTTTACTATGGCAAAAATCTGACATTAAGATTATTTACTATGCTAGCAGTTATCTTATTTACTTCTGATGATCATGCGATTAGCAATTTATAAATTATGTTTAGAACCAAAGATAATTTATTTTTTTAGATTTTGAAAATCTAAAAATAACACTTTAACAGAAAATACAATTATTGAAAGAAACAAAAACTCAAAATCTATTTATAGATTGATGGTTAATTAAAATGTTTGGTCAAAATTAAAATTACAGTAAAGCATTATTCTACATATGAAAACCATGATTGAAAATGTTTCCTTATATACAGTGCTCTGTTCCTAGGCATCAGAATGCTATATTGGGATGAGTCTTGATTAACATAGTTTGTAGTTTTATATTATTTGTATTACTCACTTTATTTTATCATTGTTTCATAAACTCATAAAAATTTATAATATAGCTCTGGAATTGAAGTGTTAGCATATTTGTGTTAAGAGTATAACAAGCAATGATAAAGTTGTATTGATAATTATTAAATGTCATTACCTGGTCTTAGTACTCTATTACCTTAATGTTCTACTACATTTAGAGTAAAGACAACTAACATACATGTATATATATATATATATATATGGTAATTGAATAGTTCATCAGTATTTATATCTGACATAATTAACAGAACACACTACATATGTGTGCATATCTATATCTGTTGTAATAAATAATTTATTATTGAAACCAGATTTATTTTTAGGAAACATCCTTTTTTCAAAAAAAATAATTAGTTTACTTCTCTTAAAACTTACAATGGCAAAATAAATAATTTTAAGAATATGGCTTCAATAAGAGAGAAAAATCCAAAATTTAACACAATAATAAATTTTATAAATGAAATGATGTATATATGAGTTTACTTTACATAATAAAAATGTGATTTTATATTTTAAAAAACTGGTTCTTTAAAATATTGCTGTAAAAAGTCCATCTTTCTTTTACATATTCCTGTTAATAATACCAAATATCTAAAGAGTTTAGTTATTACTTTCCAGTGACATATTAAACTTTAAAGCAACAATCCCAAGAATTACCTATAACAAAGTAAATATTATAGACAATATAAATGAATAGATGAAAATAATATGATAGCTAACTTTAAATAGTTTATACTTCACTTAAATATAACAAATCATACATTCAAAATATGATACACTGAAAGTATGATAAATCATACATTTAAAATATAATATCTATAGGATTTCAGTTAACACTATAAAACTTTATCTTGATGCATGCTTTACTTTTAGTATTAATTTTCCAAGACAATTCAAAATACAAAATTTATATCTCCACAATCAGCTTTAGTAAAAAGTTATTTATACTGGTAAAGAGCATCTAAAGATAACTTGAGAACTTCAAAGATAGGTAAGTAGTTAATTCAAAACTTGCTTTCTTTCCATATGCTCATTTTTGGTCAATAGAATTATCTAATCTGCCATTCAGTTTTTTGACTTCTCCATCTGTATTTTGTAAAACATTTTGAGAAGGTTGGCACCAATGTGGGCTTTGAGCATTCTATAATCAGATTTTCAATGAAATGGATGGCTGAAGAGTTGTGGGGTGGAGTGGATTGAAGCATGCCCATTAAAGTATGAAGATTGGCTATTTTAATATAAGCTGGCATTGATTGTATATATGTGTGGAGATGATAATCTGGATCAACTGACGAGTGCTGGTTTAGCATGAATACATATATTGGTGATTATTTATCTTTTCAACATGTTTGTGATCAAGTGTGTCAGAAGTATGAGATAGCATGGATAGTTGAGGGCCATGTGAAAGTCTGAGTTTAAACCCCCTATATATTACATATTAGAGTGCAGATATGAAAAAACCTGTACTTTACAAAAAAATTCCTATATTAACACAATTTATTGTTTTACAAGAGATTATTTTTTGCAGATCTTTATTCTTGTTTACTGTAAACACTTCAGTCATTTTAATTAGTTTGAAAAACAGAGTAACAATTTAAATCTTTATTAACTTCCATGAGATAAAGTAAGTCAACTTCTTTTGAATACATAAAATATATAGATTAAATAAATTTGCAATCTATTTTTTTTAATCCCAAATTTCTGAAACTGTTTAATTAAAGAAAAGTATTCAATAAAATTCCCTTAAAGTATAATTCTTATATGTACATAGATCATTTACTACAGAATGAGACTGAAATAGCTCTCTATACATACATAATTTTTATCAATAATGAATGCTTCAATACTGCAAATGATGGGTAACTTTACAGTATTTTTAAAAAAATATGCTGCTGTATTCAGAAGAATAAAACAAACGAAACAAAGTTTATTAGATACAATATATAGAAAATTTTTATGTTTCAATAATATACTTTATTGTACGAATTAGATTACATTAATTTGTTGTTAATCAAAGTTACATTGTTGAAAATACATGGTTTAAAACTATATAGCTTTAGAGCAAACAGAAAGAATAATTAAAGAAAGGGATATGTTAAACAAACAACAACAAAATAGTTGTTCTTGTTACAGAAAAGTCATAATTTGTTTTTTTAGGTTATGTTTTGTTTCAGGTTTTTAATAGTGACCATGTAGCAGCAAATATATCTGAGTGTGCAATTTATAGAAAATTTTATAAATGACATCTGTTAATTTTCAAAGTAATATATTTCTTAAACATATTACTCATACTATAATAGCTGTAAATAATAACCAGCATTATAAAAATTATAGGTCAGATTAATTATTTTTTTTAAACTTTAATATTGATATGTTGTGTACAAATATATGATTTTTATTTATTATTTATCTTCATTTGTAAACTTATATTAACAAAAACCTTTTGAATTGATAATCAAATATAAACTAATTTATTATAATAAACAAAAAATAACAGTTATGTGATTCTGGTATTAGGAAAAGTAAAAATTTTCAACTAGTGAAACTTTAAATGAAGTAAGTATGTCCAAAAAAGTTTCAAAAAAATTAATGATTCTTCATTCATAGTGATAAAAAGGAAGTCATGTGATGAAATTGATGATGCAATGTAGTTGAGAATAAGTCTGATAGGTCAATATTTTATGAAGTTTGAGGGTTATGCAGAAAAGGAAATAATGATAAGGAATCATATAAAAGAATTGGAATGCAACTAATAAAAATGAAGATAAACAGGACTAATTCCAAAAAAGCATAATTTCTATTTAGAAATTAATTTCTAAGTGAAGGGATAATTCCGTTTTGTTTAAAAGGTAGTCTTACCTAATCCAACCATAATGCTAAAATTTGTATTGCCTGTTTTTAAACATGACTATACAAAACTAAAACACCAAGGGAATAATGTTTCTCCAAAATCTTGTTTATTTAATTAGCAATTTGAACATAAAAGCTGTAAAATGTAATAAGCCACAAAATATAAAAATCATTGTTTACTATTGTTTATATTCTCAGTCTTTAGTGAATTCCTAAGCCATATCTGGTCTTAATTCAGAAATTTGTAATAATTTATATTATATCTTTGTTTCTTTTGTTGTGAATGAAAAGAGTTTATATATATTAAAACAATTTTTTTTTTGTCATTCACTGTTTAAAATCATCGGTTATTTTTCAAAAATATTGGTAAATGATTATTACCGAATACCTGTAAATTAAATTCAGTGAAAGATATACCATGAATATAGATAGAATATCTTTATTCTGAATCTCATGAATTCAACAACTATTTTTTTTTGAAAGTTTTTAGATCAGTTATTATGGTGGCACAAAAATATATGCAGTCTTAAATTTCTGTAATACACTCATTAATCAAAAGGTCGAATTGTTAATAAATTAGGGTAGGATATATTTATCTATATGCTATCTGAATATTTGAATATACAGTATATTGATTCTTAATTATGGATGACTTATACATACAAAAGTTTGCATTCAAAATAAATGAGAAACAGAGAAAATATAATGATGAAAATTTTTAATAGCCTTGCTCTTTTATATCATCCATCACATTATAACAAAAACATGGACTCAAAACATATAGTTTCTGAAGCACACACTTTTAAGAAAAAGTTGAATTATTAAAAAATCAACTCTATTATCTTTACTGATTTTCAACTTGTATTATTTAATTTTTAAATTAAAATATATTGTTAAATGTAGCAAAGAATTATAATGTGTAAGTTTAATTTTATTTTGAATTAATGCATAACAGCAACAAAACATTGTTTTTGATAAGTAATAGTGTAAGAAAGTTTACTTGTTCAAACAATGAAAATGATGGTTTTTATCTTTGATAATAATAATTGTATAATCATATAAGAGAAAATAGGGGGGGGGGTAATTTTTTGTAACCAGTTGGTCTTAAATTGATTAATATAAAATTGATAATTCAAAAGGATGATTATAATGAAGTTTAAAGCAAAATATAAGTTATTTTTGAGAAAGGTTCAATAACAACAAAACTATAATAGTTTCTAAAAATTATTCACCTAAGTCATGATCTCCATTTTCATTCAAATTGAATTGGATTTTAGTTTTATCTTCTTTTTTTGTCACTGACAATTATTAAAAATGTTGAAAACAAATTCTTTTCATGTCCTTTTTTAATATTTATGACATTTTATAGTAAATTTCATTTCATTGTTTTTCTTTTGAATAAAAAATATTTTTTACCTATTGTTTTTGAGATAATTTGTAATTTGAATGAAATCAAAATTTTGGTGCCAAATTACCGACTTGAGAATTTCTAATTGTTTCTATTTTTGTATCAATTTGTTAATTATATTGACACTAGTTTCACTATGATATTTCTTCACAATAGAATTTTTAAATTAAAAAAGTATATTAAGATTTAAGCTGATAGGAAAAATACCAAATTTTAAAATTTAATCTTAGGCTGTACAAAATTTTCTGTCCCTTTAGTTTATATTAAAAAAAGGTATGGGAGTAACATATCCAACCAATAATCCTCTGAGTTATGATCAATTTTAATTGTGAATTGTGATTGGTTAAAAAAATACAACTGGAATTTATTCATAGTATGAAAAACAATGAAAGAAATTTGAGCATATTAGAAATGACATTTGTTATTAAAAATTATTATGAATAAATAAATATAAACATATTAAGAATGAAGTTTATTATTAAATTTCAATTAAATATTTCCTCAGCTTTATTTTATGCTTCATTTATCTTTATAAATATTTATGCATATATATTAATACAATAAAATGAGTAATTGTCCAAAAGCTTTTGTTAACTGCATTAAATATTAACTATGATTTTTTAATTTTATATAGTTATGAAACATTTATATAAATTGTCAGGTGTGTGCATATTTATAATTATAGTGAATATCAGGGCCGGTGGAATGCGGTAAGCAAGGCATCACTGATACAGTATGAAAACTGCAGAATTAATAATACATTTTTGTTGTTATGAATATTAATTAATCTACAAATATTAATTAAGGTGACTTGATTTATTTTTTCAAAATAATGAATATATAAACGTATTAAAATAAATAATCATTTCCTGAAATGTTATGACTTTTTACGCCGGATTTACACAATCCCGACATTTTACATCACCACATTGCTATGTGATGTGTAAATGGAACAGTCCATTTAGCTATTACTATCCATTTTTTAATATATTGTGGTTATTTGGTATCTCTAAAATAATAGTAATAAACATAATTTCAATTTTTTTATTGGTTTGTTATAAAAATAATATCTTAAATTTACTATATCAAGCAAAATTTGAAAAGAAATTCAAGATGTCTCCCCCATATTTTTATAGCATTTGAAATTCTTGTAATAATTTTGAAAAATCTTGATTTTTTATTTAGTTTTAAAAACAGCACAAAGATAACTTTAAAAAGAAAAAAAAGGGATACTACACTAATAAAATACATAATATTGTATAACATTTGAATAAATTAGTTAAAATAGGATCAATAAAGCAATATTTATATTAGTGTACACATAATGGTAAAACTATTTACAATAGTGACAAACTTTTAATACAAGAATTAAATGAGAATGTGTGAGTAAATTTAAATATAAAGCAATACTATTTTACAATATTTAGGTATTCTTTTAATTTTGAAATAAAATCTCAATTATTGTGAGAAAGATAAATAAAATAATTATTTATTTTAATATTTGTAATATAAATATTTGTTGTAATATTGTGATTTGTATATTTAATTTTATTTAAGTATAATATTTTATTTAAATGCTTTAAAATGTCATGTACATACCTCTCAATTGTCGTAATCTGAAAAATATTCATCAAGTAAAATGGATTTTAAAAAAAAGAAATTTAAAGATGTTTTTGAAATGGAAAACTATATGCTATTTTGCCAATGCTAATATGTTAAATAGTATAAAGCAAGTAATTAAAAAATTGTACATACCTGCATTTTAAAAATTAATAGAATTATTCTTTGCAAACAATTTTCTTGGAAATGCTAGTGAATTTTACTTCTCAAGAAATTACTAATTATCCATTCTACACCTATGCAAATGAAGAAAAACAATTTACTGTAATTTCAATAAAGTTTGATAAAATTTTATCAACATTTATTATTCTAACAGATCTAATTCTTCACCATCCTCTGTGATTTTATAATTAAAGTGTCAAAGATTTCAATCATTTAAAAAAAAACTTTCTAAAAGATTGCATCAAAATAAATTGGAACTCTTAAAGACTAAATGAAATTTAGGTTATAAAGACTATTTGTTTTTATTTATTATTATATATAGTTGCTTTATTGAAATAAGAGTTCTCACAAGGTAATGTAATTTAAGTTATATATATTATTTTAATTTCAATAATGACTTAATACATATGCAATTTGTTTTGATGAGAAATTGTTAATTAACATTAATTATTATTTATCCATAATTTAAATATATTTTATATGTTTTATTGGCCTCTGTCCTCTAAAGTTGTCTATGCTGTTACTATTAGAGGCCATATGGTATCTAAAGTGTAAATGTAAATAATTATATAGTTTGAAATATTTTATAAGAATTACCCCTTTTGTTTATCAATATAGGCACATTAAAGACTGTATGAAAATTTATATAATTAATTACTTTTGTCACAATAAGACCGATATATAAATATTATTGTTTAATAGAGGAAAACTTCCTATTGATAAATGTTAGCTTAGATAAGCATCTTGTGCAATAAAAAATTATTTTAAAATGAGTCACTTCAATTCAAAAATGCACTTGATGTTTTAACTTATATTCATGAAAATGATTTGACTATTTGTACCCAAATTTTAACATATCATTAAGAATATTACTAACTCTTCCTACAAATGTAGCTAGTTGAGAGAGATCATTTTCAAAATTAAAAAAAAGATTGGCTGGTAAATTTGTCAGTGATAGATGTAGAGAATGAAATATGCAATATCATCTAAATTTGATTCTGTAAAAACTTGGAAAGTAAATTTATAATTATGGAATAGTAATTTTTTTCATTGTTATCTTTAATAAAATATTAAAATGTATGTAAAATCATGTAGAATTTGTTTTATTTATTTTTTGGTGGGGCATCAATTATTGTTTTGCATAAGAGTACTGGCAACCCTTCTTCCAGCCTTAGTGAATGTGAATACACTTTGCAATTCATATGTTTTATTATTATAAAAAATAAAGAATTAGAATTAATTAGATGATTGCCATACATAGATTAATATGGAGATATAGTGGCAGACTCTGGAGTTTAAAGTCCTCAGATTGATTCCAGTTTTGACACTTCCAGTACTCAAACTTTTTATAAATTCCTGAGCAGTAAAGCCATTCAAGTATTTTTTTGTTATTAGATGATTTAAGAAGATTATTTAATGCTAGCTAGATCTGCTTTACTATAACAATTCATTTCATTATAAGTGAAGTAATGATTGAACTCAAAGTAGAAGATAAACTATTGATTTGGACAAGTTGGACCCCCTATAAGAAATTAATCCAAGAAGCTTATAATTTGTTCATTTTTTAAAGGATTATAACATTTTACTAAACAATTAATTTTATATTGAAACTAGATTTTTAATAGGGAATATAAAGTATTTTATAAGATCTGGTACATTTTAATAAAATAAAATTTATAAATGGCTTTATTGCTCAGGAGTTCATAAGAAGTTTGAGTACTAGAAATGCCAGAACTGGGATTGATCCTATGACCTTATGTGGTATGTATGTATTATCCCATCACTCAAGCTTTGCAGCTATGTTTTTTTGAATTATACATTTTCAGGGGCCTCCCATAAATATTGAAAATTAAATAGCTGACTAGAAGCTATCATATTTAATATTTCCTTTTTTTATTATTCTAAAAATTTGAAAAAATATATAAACGTATAATTGTAATTAAAATAAATTTAATAATTTAAACTGCAGTAAAAACATGTGCTATTCATGTCAGTGGCCTGAAATCCCCAAATGGCCTGCAAAATTGCCATAAATGCATCTAACTTTGGAAATACTCCACTGCATGGTCTTCTGTCAATGGCATATCCTAAATTTTAATCATTTTCCAAAAATGTTTTTAAAAAAGCAAAAATGCTGAATGTAAATGTACAATGACAATAAAAAAAATCATAACAATATAACATGTTAGTATTTATATGTAATAATATATATATTGTACCAGTCAACAGATGTCATACCCCAACATGACCTAAATGCGAAATCAGATTCAAACCCAGTTAAATCAAAGAATTAAATCTAAGACCAAACTGAATTCGAACCCAACTCATGAGCTCAGATCAAATCAATGGATAACACATGTTGATGGCACATGACTATGTGCCAAGGAACTAGCTCAATGGATGATGATTTCTGAGACCCCTGATCTGATTCTACTAACATACAATAAAATGACTATGGATATTTATAAATCAATTCATATATATATATGTTCTGGTTGCCAATACAGACAGCAAGCATTAATATCAAAATAGTTATTAAATAATGAAGAAAGTCAAAACCAAATATGATGTATAAAATATTTAATAATACGTAAATATTTTGTTCAAATGTTTATGATTAGCATTATATATTACCTCTAGTCTTTAGGAACGGGAGTTACAATTTACAATAAGTAATGACAGTCATGCTCATATGCCAATAATTAATATGCAGGTGTGGGACAAAGGAGAATAAAGGTATTTTACTTGGGAAGAAACTATGATTCTAATTTTATAAAAGATGTGAGATTCATTTTCGCACATCCATAAATCAATTCATGAAAAGCATGATGAGTATTTAGGGCATAACTTTAATATTTAACAAAGAACTTATTTAATTATAGATGAATATGAAGTTGTTGGACTTTAATAAAATCAATTCATTACAATTTATGAGCATGAGCACGGGGCTTTATTGGAAATGAGAAGTAAATGGTACTATCGACTTATGAGCATTAAAAACAAATATGAAATATAATGGCTTGTTGGTGATTTAAGCAGTAGAAGGGTGGCTTGTATTTTACAAGTCTTTTCTGCCCTATAAGTAATCTGTGTAACACAGGGAAAGCCAGGTCGGGACACAGCCATGAACCTTTGGTGTTCCAATATAATAATGAGCGAGGGAGGAAGTGATTTCTTTCTATATATTTAAGTAATGAGAAGATCACCAATATGACAAACCTCAGGAGTAAGAGTGTGGCTTGCGTTAGCAACGTTTGGAAAGTGATGATTCAATGATCATCGTATTTAATTAATAAAAACCAAATTATATGAGAAATGCTTCATGTAATGACCTGATCATATCAGATTAAAATCAAACTGGCTTGGAATAAAAGTGCTTGAATGCAATTATATAATTATACTAATCATACCCTAAATATCATGCCCTCCGTGAATATTAATATAAAATACAAAATTCAAATTAGAATGCATTTATTTTATTCCTCTTATTGACCTTTAATAAAACATTTTAGCATTATCAATATGAATAAATAACTTTGTGAACTCAAGTAAAATAGTCAGGAGCATAGGTTATAAAATGGGCTAATAATCATTATCAGCCATTGGTAAAATAAACCTTTAATAAATCCTTCAACTTTATAATTAATAGAACCATATTAAATTAGTTCTAATGGGCAATAATTAAACTATAAAATCTAATACAATATTATTTTCATAAGGTAAGTCTAATGAAAGAGATTATTATCGAGTTGAAAGTATTATTGGCATATAATCAAAGATAAATTATATTAATAATCATTCAAATAAATATATAATAAGTAGTTAAAATGAACCACCATCGCAAGAAAAGGAAAGTTAACAAAATATTAATTTTAAAACTAGAGATAAAAGTAGAGAATTACTATACAAATTAAGACATTATAAAATGAGAAGAAATTTTAACAGTAGTTAACTTAAATGTGATTTAAAGTAAAGTTCAGGAACTGACCAGAAAGTTGCAGTTCAGAAAATAAAGATATTACCAGTCCTTCCATGGTTTGTTCCTTAATTTAATGGCAAAGTCCGGTTGGGTTTAGGAGACGAACGTAGGCATGCATTTAATTCAGATGACTAGCATTTGTGGGTTGGTTTCCTTAAGATTTCGGCAGCTCACGATTGATATGGAAAAGTTCTAATTTGCAGCTACATTTTGAGGATTTTATGGAAACTCCAGGGTCCAGCAATCAGATCTCTGAAGTTAGCCATGCACCATGCTGAAAAGACTATAAAAATTCATAATATAAATTGATGTAGCTTCAGGTAGCAATTCTTCTGAAAAAGTAATGGCTTCTTTTTTCTTTGAAACTTTTCCAGGCTATTTATACCTTTGCTGTGGTTTCCCGCCCATTCTGACTCTTATGCCTTCAGGCTAAAGCTGCTTAAATTATCACAAGTTAAAAATTTTGTTAATTGGTTTCAGATCCATTCGTTTGATAAGACTTTCAAATCCATTAACTTTGAATTCATTTTCTATTTAGAAAATGAATTTGTAAATCTGAATAAACGATTTTAATTAAGAACCGTCCTTACATTTTAAATTATCATTTTCACTAATTAATAGCTTATCGAAAGAATGTAGCTTTTAATCACAGAAATTTGAACAAACTGGTAAAAGTAAAAATAAAACATTCTTATGTAATGAAACTTTATAACGAATATATATATTTAACGATTCATAAATATATATGTACAATCCACGCAATTACAATATATATGTTTTCATGAATAATTTTATCATGAAGTTATTAATAATATTAGTTAGTTTAAATATAAAATAATTGGTTTTAACAAATGTTTAAATAATGCTCTGTTTTAATCGAAACTAGCGTATATTGAACGTATAAAGCCCCATTACATTCGGAAATTCACTGTGATAGGGTTTGAAGTAGGCTAAAGGTGACATCTCATGAAGCTCGGATCGAACTTAGATCTGACCGCTTCAATATATATATAAATTAATTAAATCTTGTGAATGGAATTTATAATATATTTATTAGTATGTTTTAAACTTAACAAGTAACACATATTCTATAAAATAATATTGAGAAAAAATATAAACAAATATTTGTATGTCCCTGAAAGTGTATAATTAAAAAAAAACAAAAACATAGCTGCCAAGCTTGGGTGACGGGATAATACATAAGTAATCCTTACTTCAGAATCTGAAATTTATCACTGCATTAAACCGAGTAGATAAAATGGTTTATAATAAATATATTTTTACAGCAGGTTTTATAATATTATTATTTTTTCAACTTTTGACGAATTAATTACTTAAAGTGATGTGTTTAGAAAAAAATTTAGACAATAATGAATGGTTACTGTTAATTCATTTCTTTTTATTAAATCATGTGTTTTTGATTTAAATAATCGTTTATGTTAGTGTAATCATAGACTGGCAAAGTTGCTTTTATAAAATATATAAAAGAGTACTCTGCTTTTTTTTAAAAATGTAACAACAGGAAAAAATTAATCATTGACAAGTATATTATACTAGTATAAACTTGTATGATTATTGTTTTAAAATAATAGTCAACTGAAGATTTTTTCTTATAGCTGCAGTGCTAACTATAGAAATATTTATTTTGTAAATTTCTAAATTCATTCTGATATTTATATGACCGATTCTTATAATTCTTATGTAAGTTTTACTTAATTCGTAATGTTTTTTAAAAAGAGAAGTTAGTAGATAAACTATTTTTCCAATATAATAATAAATATTTATAATTTAACCTTTTTTATTATCATACCTTTACTATATGCTGTTACTTTCATAGTTTAGAAACGTTGTAACTAATCTTGGAATTATATTTAGCTCTTAATTGACCCTTAATATCCATATAAAGTATATACAATAAAAACTATCTATTAAGTGCATAATAAAGTAAGATTTATCTGAAATTTATAAGTTTTTTTTTCTCTCTCTCTCTCTCTCTCACACACACACACACACACATTAATTAGAGGATGGTTTTATTATAAGGAATTTGGATAGAGTTTAAGGAATTGATATCTTAATATAAACTAGGCACTGATTATATATATGTGTGGGAGATTATGATCTGACCCAACTGATGAGTGCCAGTTCAGCATGAAATACATATATTGAGGATCATATATCTTTTTCACATGCGTGTGGTCATGTGTATTGGTCTTCTTGAGCTAGAATGGAGGATGAATAGACTGAAAAACCCTGAGTTCAAATCCTTCTAAGTAGTTAAAAATAATAAATTGAAAAAAACTATTAAAACAATATTAGCTGCTATAATTTATAAAGATATAATAATTATTTGTGGGAAAATTGATTTTAATAATCAATAACTTAAAAAAAATAGAGTTCAGAATATCTTTTCACTGTTTAAGAAAGAAATTAAACAAAATATATAATCACAAATTTAATGATATGCATTGATATGTTTTATAATTGTTTTAGATTTAATACTAATTTTAAAAATATGCTGAACTATTTCTTAAGTTATGTAACACACTGTGTTTACCATGTTATTTCCTTATTCTATTACTATCAATTATTATCTGTGAATTTCTGAAATAATCACTCTGAGGTCATCTGACATTTCAGAACTGAAAATGATAGAGTTGAGCTTTGATCTTCTACTGCTTCCTAAATGTTGCTAATAAGATGCACTCAATAAATATTGTATTGAATTAAATTAACATAAATATATTTACTTTTTTGAGTGATTTAAACTCTTCTTTGGCATTATATGAAGTATTTTTAATGTAATGGTTAGTGCAGTATGAAATGTTTTAGCCAATTGGTAAAATGCCCTGATTTTTTGAAGATAATTTATACCATTGCCAGCATGGTATTAAATAAATATCTCATTTGTTCTTACTGGAGATTATAGAACATGTTATTTCAAAAATGTACTTCACAATAATACATTTTAAATTTTCTGTAGGTTAATTTCTGGTTCTTGTTCAATAGGAAAGATAGATATATTCTATAGTTATCCAAAATAAAAGTAAATCGATTAACTCTTACGATATTATAATTTTTAAATTAACAACTTCAGTTTTAAAGATTCCTCAATATTTTTAATTTACCCCCCCCCCTTCATCTCTGGTTATCTACACAGGACTGAATCTAGAGAAATAATTATATATTTCAGAGACTTCAGTTGTGAGCTAACTGCATTCACTTTTGGTCATTTGGAAAAAGGATGATTTCTATCAAAATAGGCTAAAACAAATATTTCTTTTGCTTATCTAAAATCTGAAAAATCTTTGTATCACTTTGATTACAAATGTGTGGACATAATTTTGTTTCTTTAAAACAAATCTGAATGTTAAGGGGATGATAATGTATTGTGCCAGGTACTACCAGAATATTCATGGTTCAAGTGGAGCAGAACTTAATATTTACTTAATTATTTTAAACTCAGTCAAAGATTATATTTGAATATTCATGGTTCAAGTGGAGCAGAACTTAATATTTACTTAATTATTTTAAACTCAGTCAAAGATTATATTTGATTGAATTTGTTCTTTAAAAAGCATTTTTATTTATTTATTAAGACTTACAAAATAATTTTATAAGGGATTCGAACTCAGACTTTTGCACAACCCCCAACTCTCCAAGCCATCTCATATTGCTGACTAACCTGATCACACACATGTTGAAAAGATAAATAATCACCAATATATGTATTTCGTGCAAAACCAGCACTCATCAATTGGTCCAGATTACCATCTCCACACATATATACAATCAGTGCTCAGCTTTATATTAAGATAGCAAATCTTCATACTTTTTTGGACAGGCTTCAAACTACTCCAACTCACAACTTTTCAGCCTTCCATTTCATTGAAAATCTGATGATGGAATGTTCAAAGCCCTCATACTGCCAAGGCTGTCATCCTACCTGAATCACTAATGTCAACATGGGTAGGATGACAACCTTGGCACTACAAGGGCTTTGAACATTCCATCATTAGATTTTCAATGAAATGGAAGGCTGAAAAGTTGTGAGTTGGAGTAGTTTAAAGCCTATCCATTAAAGTATGAAGATTTGCTACCTTAATATAAAGCTGAGCACTGATTATATATATGTGTGGAGATGGTAATCTGGACCAATTGATGAGTGCTGGTTTAGCATGAAATATGTATATTGGTGATTATTTATCTTTTCAACATGTGTGTGATCAGGTTGGTCAGTAATATGAGATGGCTTGGAGAATTGAGGGTGTGAAAGTCTGAGTTCGAATCCCTTTCATATATATGTGTATGTGCAGGTGTAGCCTGTACAGTGTATTTAAAATAATTTATAAAATTGTAATTAGTTGTACTTTAGTAATAATCAGCAATGATTATTTTTTCTCTGGTTTCAATTTTAATATTTCCACATTAAGTTATATGTTAAATTTTCCACTTAAAGGCAAATGAAAACCATATTCAAACAATAACTAAATCTATATATTCAAATGGGTTCTCTTTTATAAAATTTTATATTTGTTTTTAATTTATAATGAAATGCAAATCTAAAATTATATCTTTAGAATACATCTCATACATGTATCTTTTTGGCTAAATCATTATTCTTATAAAATATATATGCCAATCTCCATTTTACAGGAATGTTATAAGTCTTGTAATTGGGCACTTAAAACTTTGATGTGAATTTTTGTTACATTATCTTAGCATCAATTCTTAAATTCAAATATGATGGTGTTTTGAAGTCGAAAATTCATGGAAATAAAGAAATGTCTATTAGAGAACTATTTTATCATTATTAGGTGAAAAATAACTTATATCTTTTCCCACTCTAATAATTCTAAGTGATGTTCATTAATAATGATTAGATAGGACCTGTGTTCTGTACAGAATAAAAGAGAAACATCATATTATGGAAGAATGCAAGTTCATCAGCTATTGACAATCTTTAATATTTGTGATTAGAAAATGGTGACAGTTGCTTTAATTTTGAATACTTTATTGATGAAGAAATATTTTTCAGTTTAAAATTGTCTGTTTTTTTTTTATGACTTTTTTAGGACCATTAGAAAAGATAAAACTAACACAATATCATGTTTCTTCACTAAAGACAGACAGACATTCTCATTGATTATAAAACAATCCAACTTTGTGAGCTATTTTATAATGTATCTGCAAAGTGTGGACTCCTTAGCACTAATATAGTCACTGTTTTTGACATTCTAATGATATGAATAATCAAAATATTAATGTCAGATTGTCAAGCATTGGTGGTCTAGTGGTTAGCATAGCTGCCTTTCAAGCAGCTGGCCTGGGTTTGCTTTCCTGTCAACACATTTGACATATGAAAAAAAAAATATTAATGTCATGCAGAATTGCACTCTATATATTATCCTAAAATCCTGACTTTGACATGAAAAATTTGCTGATCTATATATTAAATTTAAAATTTAACTATTATAATTTTTTTTTGTTTAAATAATTGTTTTTTTTTTAAATGAAAATCAGAATTTAAGCAAATACAAATTTATCTTCAGAGAAAACTTGTCCTGCAGTTAAGAATAATGACAATATGAAATGTTTTATTTACCTTTTCTCACTGTATGAATTTGAACATAGACAATTAAAAAAATGGAATGTAAGAAGTCAGAAGTCTTTGAGATATCATGCTTTAAAAGAATGTCAAATATTAAAAAAAACAATGAGCAAAATAAACAATGATATTAAATTTCAAAGATTAAAAAACAATAACAGCTATTATAAATAAAAAGAAATTACTCATTGGCTTAATAGATAGAGATCATAATTCACTATCTTCCAATAGTATTAGTGGAAAGAATAGCTGGAAAAAAATGATATAGAAGGAAAACAAGAGTTATTATTATTAGCAAATGGTAAGAGAGTGACTTAGAGATTATTTACAATTCTAGAATTTGTAAAACATGGTTTTCAATGATAACCACTGTGCTAGATACAGAAGTCACTATGTTAATGATTTTATCTCTGAGTATTTGTCAAGTTTTTAATATTTACATTTTAAGATGCCCGACAAGACTAAAGTTCTGTCAGTGAAATCTAATCATGTCAGAATCCTTGCCTCATGTAGTTTTATATGGTATAATATTAATATCATTTATTTTTTTATATTAGTTTTATAATGCTTTATATTGCAAAAGTAATAAAGAAAGTAAATGATATTAATATTATATGGATTTGGCAATGCTATAAGAAAGATAAAGTTTTATATGGATAGAATAAGAACTCGAGCTAAAGATTCTTGAATAATAGCTTAATATGTAACTCCTGATGTTGTTACAGACTTCAATCCTAATTTCTTTCTGAGCATCTTATGGTTGATGTGACTTCCTGTGATAATTTAAGGAATCTTATGAATCCAGCATCATAAAATTAATGTATATTTTTGCAAATTATGATAAATGAACAGAGATGAATGAATTAAAATAATTCCAAATACAGGAAAATGAAGTAAAAAAAAATTGCTGTATTCAGACCATAAACCAATTTTAGCCATTACTTTTGGTGTCATTAATTGTATATTTGTTGTCTGAATAAAATGTATAATTTTTTTATTGATAATAATGCTGGATATATTGACCAAATTTCCATTAGTAATAGATGTCATGTTAACAGCAGTAATTTAGTCAATATCACATAAGTTGTTTGTGTAAGCATGAGTAATCAATGGATATTAGTGCCAAATAGTTTCACCAGATTGTTTTGGGCTATTAATTTTCATCACTGAGGAACACTAGATGGTATATATCTATACATATGCCACATTTAGATTATTGCAGTATATATGAAAACACCCTGTAAGCCTGATAGGAAAAATAAAGCAAAACAAAATTGGCTTGGTTTAAAAACCTTACAGTGCTTAAAATATTAAAGTTAGTAACATGAATAACATAATAAAAATGAAGGGTTCTACTGAATGCTATTCAAGTTATTAATTTAAAAGTTTAGACGCTTTTAAGATTTTAACTCACACCAATTTATTTAGCTTTTTGATGTTGTGTTTCAATGATGCTGGTCTTGTAGCTTACTCTCTATATATGTATTATAGTAGTTTGACCTTTTTCGATTAAAATTCAATAATTATTTTTATAAAGGTAAATATTTTGGTAATGTTATTTGGCATAGTCCCAGGAAATATTGCGACATATACAACTTTTTTTTTAATATTTATTGTTAACAGTAATAATTATATCTTTAATTATTATTGTAGTATGATATTATTAAATTAAAATTGCTTCTTAGAAGTAGTCTCATAGAAAGCATTTAATTTTTTTTTGGGAGGGAAGTTTTAATAAAACTATTTAATGTATTTTTCTGAATCAAATACAAAATTATCAGTGTTTCAAGTATCTTTTTAATTTGATAACATACTGTTATCACCTCTTTTTTTTTTTTTTTTTACAAGATATTGAAGTAAACTCTGACTTTTAAAAAATAAAAAATGAAGTTTTTGTGACTTTTATTTCAAATAGTATTCTCAAATAAATTATTCTATGGAAAAAATAATACAAATTTAATAATGAAAAAGTACTTATTATCTTGATGCAAAAGAGTGAGAGCAAAGAGTCTAGCTAAAAGAAAGTGCAAAAAGAGGGGGAGGGGCAGGGTAGAATTTCTCAGTAGTATCAGATAAAGTCAATCAAAAGCTTAATATTCATATGAATATGATATTTTCCCTATTAGTAGTGAATAATACATCATATTCCTATAATAAGTATATTTACATTTATAATATCAACACTCGTATGTCCAAGCAGATTAATCTATGACTTTTGACCTCTAATTAATAAACAGCTAAGTACTCAGTTGTTGACCACTACTTCACATCCAAAAGGATTGGTTATGGGTGACTACCTAAAAGAAAAATTTTAAACCTACTTATGATCTGAAAAAAATTCAGGACTTATTCAGCCAGATTCAAACCCTAGATTATAATCATGTCAGACAGATGCTCATCCAATATGCCAGAAACTCTCCATAAAATAATAAAAATAAGAATAGCTAGAATAGCTTATACATATACAAATACTGTAATCAGAAAAATATTTTTTAATTAATACAATAAGTTTTGGGTAAGAGTGCATACACAAAAAAGATTGTTTGGTTTTGGAGAATGCATGTAAAAAGAAAATTAAGTCCTCTTTGATGACAAATTACAGCAGCTAATTCTAACAAATAATTTATTTTAAATTATTTATTTCTTATATAATCAAAAATTCTGGAAATTACACACATGATATTTGAGCTGACCTTACAAAGATTTTTTAAAATACTTTTACCAGTTCAGAATCGATCCAGAATTTTAAAAAAATATTGAGAAAAATATCTTTGAAAATTTTATTTGTTGGACAATTGGTAATCCTTAAGGTTTTCTACAAGAAATTTTTGAAATCTTTATATTGTTTGATACTGATGGAATCTCTGGGATGGATTGTAGTGAAAAGTAGAAGTAGGTCTTTATTCTAGACAATGAGCTTAATTGGTTCATCAAAATGATTTGTAAACCAAAATCTCACATAAAAATTAGTAATTACAATGTAATTCTATGGAGAAAAAATAATTCATTATCTTAAATTCAAAATATATAAAAACCTGATTAAAAATAAATAAAAATTGAAAAAAGTATTAATTAAGAAATAAATATTTTACAAAACATTACTAAAAGAAAAAAAAGTACTAATATTTGGTTAAATATACTATATAAAAATATTTTCGTGTCTATGATGTTTTTTACATAATCAGAGAATGATATTTTCTAAACACATTTGTTAAATTAAAATGAAGCATATAGGAGAAAAACTAACTAACCACAATGCACATTAAAAAAACAAAACTTATGTCTGAACCTACCCTGACACCTCTCTGAGGAGTGCCAAAGCACGAAACCATGGTCAGGGGTTTGGGGAGGGGTTCCTGACAGATATTTTAAGTGCTGGCTCTGGCTAAGCATTTATCATAAAGCTTGTAGAGGAATTGGCAATCCTCACTGTTTATAACTTACAAGCTTAAGAGATAGGGTCATGTGATCTATGAATTGATCTATGACTTTTATTTTGACTATTTACACAATATACATTTTAAAATTTATTTTTGATGCACTTTGTTTTATTATCAAAGTTTTTTTTTTAATTTTTATAATATCTTACTAATACAATTTTGAATTTATTTATGTTACATAAATGCAGACATAAAGAAGTGTAATTGTCTGAAGGTTTGTGATGAGAACATTTTAGATGTGATATGTTGGACTATTTCCATCATCTATCGTTAAATGTTGAATATCATAAATTACTAACCTGTGTTATCTATTTCTGTATTATGACTAACAATTGTTTGTATTTAAAAAGTTTAAAAACAGTTTAAAATTTTCTAGCTATTCTACATTTAATGATAGATGATGAAAATAGTTCAACATATTATCACATCTAAAGAAGTATAATGTATAGTGAATTGATGTAGTTTTAACAATTTAAATGATTATCTTTTTTGCCAATACTGTGTTATGTTTACAATAAAAGACACTTCTATATTCAATATGTCAGAGAAAAATTACAAGATTATTGATTTAAAATTGAGGTAGTAAATCATATTTTTAACTTACATTTCATAACCTTTAGTTGTATAATGTTGATTATTAACTGCATAATTCACAAAACCTTTTTTATCAACTTATAATTACAATGATTATATTTTTTGCCACACGTAAAATGATATTTATAAGAATTTCAATCTATAAAATTGATTGAATGAAGATATTTAAGGTAATGTACTTATTTTAAAATTCATTGTTATACATCATCAAATTATGCTTTTGATGATATTAAATGAAACAGGCATTTTTACTATTTTTTTAATCATTAACATAAAAATCTTCTTTACTTTGGTTATGTCATTAATGAAAGCACTGCTTGTTTTGCAAGAACACTGAATAACAACCATATAGAATACATTAATGGTATTTAAATTTACAATAATGGTATTTTAATTCTGTCATCAAAACATAATATTGTATACTATTTAATAAATAAACTGTATTGTACTATAAATTTTTAGCATAAATGTAACCATTTTATTTTCAGATGCCATAGTTCTAATGAAATTATTATCCTATGACATCATCAATATTATAAAAATGGGCACTGTTTTGAAAAATGGTATTGTTTTTTTAAAAAAGGTTTTCACCTTTTTTTAAAAAAAAATTATTGTAATGAAAATCAAAATAATGGGTACAAATTGTTGAAATATGATGATTGCAATGGCAAACCCTCACATAAATGTCCAATACTAATTAGGACAAAGATATATATTTTTACTTACAGTATACCAACAACAATAATGAAATATCTAATTTAATTTTTGTAAAAAATATAAGTCATTAATTAAATTTATGATGTAATTTTATTAGTAATTGAGATTCCTCTTCCTTTTTTTTTAAAAAGTAAGACAGAGAAATGTTATTTATTTAAATTCTTTGAAATATTTTTTTTTATAACAGTGTGTGGATTTTTTTTTTACTAAGGAAAGAAATTACTCAGTTACTTTAATATAATTTACAGTATTTTAAATATATGAGGAGGGACCCAAAAATAACCGGAATCATTCTCTGATTTGCACATCTGTTGTAGTATATGCATTCTGCTGTTATATACATCTTGCAGAAATCCTTCTGTATCAATCTGCCAAATGACACTGCTATGTGAAATTGTGGCACCATGCAAGTGCAACACATTGTTTTGTGGGAAGTGTATTTTGCATTTTTGTCAATTTTTTTTATAATGGCTGAATAGTTTGACAATGTGAAATTCTGTTTTTGTTTATAGAAAATGACAAGGAAAAAAGTTGTAATACTTGAAACAGATTACAAGAAAGATGATCTCATAAAAACACAACTTTATGAGTAGTTTAATAGAAATATTAAACTCACCATATCTCTAAAAGCATTGCAAGTGAAGTCCAAAGTCAAAACAATGCTGATTTTTTTTTTTTAAAGCAAACAGAATTTTTCTCTCAAATTTAGTTCATAATGGTCAGGAATTTTATCTGCAACTTTTGAAACATTTACAAGTTGCAATAAAATGTAAACATCCTGTTTCGTGATGAAGAACGTCCAAGCTCCACCCTACAAAGTATCATGAATCAAAGCCTTGAGTGTAGAACACTTTTTAATTAAATTCAGCAGCATCCAGCTTATCTATCAGCCATATTTTCTCAATCTTGCTTTATGCAATTTTTTAAAAATCTCTTGAATGAAAAAATGTCTCAATTTTTTTTTTGTGTGGACTTAGAAGTGGTAGAAAAATAAATGACAGATACATTAAAAGTCATTACTTTGCAAGTACTTCTGGATTACTTTGAAAAATGAAAAACATGTTTAGACCAGTGAATTGCATCAAATGGGTAGTAATTTGAAAGAGATTACATTTATAACACTTAAAAATAAATAAACAATTTTTTATTATAAAATTCTGGTTATTTTTGGATACCTCAGTACATTCTGAAAAATATGTTGAGTGGTGTATTATTATAAGATATACTGTTTAATGAGTATATATATATATATGAATGAAAGTTTAATTATATTTCCACTCATATGTCTAAAAAAGTAAGCTAACAATTCCATCATGAAATATTGAGGTACTTCTAAGCCTAAGTTTCCTCAGTAAAAATTTCTCATGCCTACCATTTGCCCATATCATTTTACAGCCACTGAATTTAGTGATAAGTTGATTGCTTTTAGTAATTAATACATAATCAGTTTTTTAATTGCTGGAAATAATTATGAATTTATTTATTGAATTATTAACAGTATAATAGGTTTAAGTTATGATTAATGTGTATTATGATTTTAAACTTTAAATCTTTTATTATAGTACTTAAATTAACTAAATTTGAGCTCAGGTAATGGTTAAGTCAGAGTCTGCAGAGAAGTTTAAACTTAGTAGAAAAACTAAGATAGTTTAATGTTAGATGATGGCCTTTTTTAATATGTTAATATGAAGAGTTTTATGGGATAGATTAACTCAACCATTTGCCATTTTCACAATCTTGTATTCTAATTCCAGATGAAATTTTTAAAATAGCTAAGAATTTTAAAACAAATTCTTTCAGGTAACCAGCTTATGTCAAATCATTTATTTAATCAGTAAAGGAAGATTTAACTGTTTTTAGATAAAGGGAAACTTAATTAAAAGTTATCAAAATTAATAATGTATAAAATTAGTTTTTTTTTTAAACAACATAATATCAAGATTTATCATGATTATTAAGGTTTGAGCCAGTGGTCAATCCAAGCCATTAATATTTGTCACTCCCTTAATAGACTTTTATGAAGTATAAAAGATATATGAAAATCCTGAATCCAGCCAAAACTTATAAAAAAGACTGTGAGTTGACCCATGAAATTGTCTATAAAATGTGAAAGATATTTCATATCAGAAATTTTTCTGATGAACCAAAATATAATATGGTTAAGTACTACTGATAGCAAATTATCTTATCCTAAGCAATTCTGTATGAAAAAAGTGAGAAATAATTTACTATGTTCTCTGCTTAGAGTTGCCAATAAACAAATTATAACTCTAAATTTTATTAAAGAAACCAAAATACAAACTAATGTTTGTCAAAGCATGAAAACTTTTTGACCTCCCAACTATTTCATGGCTGTAAGCTTGAAACTGAAGGTGTCCAGGATGATCCTATTGTAAAATGTCTATTGCATTTGGTGCTTTATGATATATTTGTATAAATCTTGTCTAAATCCAACATTTTAAGCTTTTCTGAACTTTACTTGAGAAGTATAGCCAGGAAACATATTTCTAAAAAGTTTGTGAGATTTAATGCAAATTGAGTTTCAATTATACTCAGACTTTTTTGATAAAGCCTAGTAATATACTTCATTGAGTTTGGAAGTTTACCAGTGTAATTATAGAATATACTACTAAATATAAAAAGCATGCCAGGCTGATAAAATAAAATTCTATTCTGTAGAGAATGCAATTTTTAAAAATTGGCTTTTTTACATACATATTCAATGAGCAAAATATACATTTTGTGAAATTCAGGAGTAAGTATAAGTTTGTTTCAGGAAAGCATCGGGTATATTGAAGCCATGTGATTTTTTTTTTAATTCCTTAGTATAAGGTTAACGTTTGATATTATATATATAATAATAAAATAGTTAATGGAATGTAGAAATAAAAATAAAATTAATGAAATATAATCATAACCATAGTTAGATAGTATGGTAATTATTTTTAAAAGAACTATATATATCTATGTTTGTGTGCTTAATTTAGAATGCATCTATTTTACTATAAGAAGAATGAGTTAATAATAATTAGTGAATTATCTAAAAATTTCATCAGCCACTAGATTGGAAATGTCAATATGTAGAATCACTGTAATCACATCCCATTTTAGGAGACTGTACAATGGTTTCCTTCAGGGGTCTCTTTTATAAACACCGAAAAAGACGTATTAAACAGTATCTTATTTGCAGATATAGATATAATGATTCTCTTCGTTAAAATTTTTATTTATTTTGAATCAGAATTTGCAAATAAAAAAAAATTAAAGAAAGCTGTCAAGAAAATAGAATATAATTTTTTGCTTTATATTTATTTTATTTATTCAAATATTCAATAAAATTCCACAAATTGATACTTATAATGTATAAGTAATTAGTTTATTATTCATGTCACATTAATGTGTCCAGAACAATACAAACCTTTAAGTATATATGTTATATGTAATTGAAAAAACTGTGCCATTATATAGCTAAAGCATCGATAGTTGTATTGGTTTACATGTGATAGCCATTATAGGGTCTATAAATTAAAGAACTTTGGCAAAACAAAAGTAAACGTTACATTTAGCAAGTGCTAAAATGTTTTAATTTTTTGATTTTCACAAAAAATATAGATTGTCCAGGATCATGGCTTTAACAAACACAAGACTTTGTGCTATCACATCATTCACACACTTCTCCGGCAGTTTTTTGTCCTGTTTTTATTATTATTAATCTTTTTATTTTTTTCTTTTGTCTCAGCATATATGAAGACTTCCTTTTTTTCATCTTTCTGCAATTTTATTAGTTTTTTTTGTTAATGTTTTATATTTGTTGATCTTTTTTTTTAATCTAATTTACGATTTGTATCAGTTGAGCACTTTTTATTTGTCAGTTATTTATACCCCTTTTATTGCTGCTGTTTTTTTTTTTGTCTATTTCAGAAGTAGTTCTTCAAATATTAAATTGCAATCAAAATTTATATCATCTCCTGAATATGTAGTAAATGCATAATCAAACTGAAATCTATTTCTATTTTCTATTGCCCACTTTCTATGAAGAATAAATTTTCATTGTTATTTTATTTATTGTTCCCAATGATTACTGCTTAAAATTTTATTCTTTCTCTTTTTTACTGATACAGTTTTTCCATCTTTTATTTAACTGTTGTTTTTTTTTTTAGTTCATTTTATGATTTTTTATTCATCATCGTATATTCAAATGGTTTACTACTCGGAAGTTCATATGAACTTCAAATACTGGAAGTAATAGATCTGGAGTCATGATTCATGGACCTTGAACTCCAGAGGTTACTAATTCTATCACTGCACTAAACCATGGAAAATATGTGTTTTGTTGACTAAACATAAATAGAACAGTTTCTGAAACATCATTCAGTATTGTTATTATTTGCAATTAAAACAATGTCTTCTCATTATAGTAGTTCATTGATCCCATTTAAGTCAAAATATCTTCACTTCATTTTTTACATTTTTTTATGTTCTTACAGATTCTTTTTTTCATTTCTGATAATTTTTTTTTTACTTGATTTGTTATGCTTGTTTTCTACTTTTATTTTTAGAATGATGTTAGAATCGAATGATGGAATATGCATTTTATTATTACTAATGTTGAATAAATAATGTAGCAAAATAATTAAACAAAGTACACAGTGCATTTATTCTATAAATGATTGATTACGGTTATTCTGTTCACCATATAGAAGGAATATCTGGATGAATTTAGAAAAATGTCAATTACTACACATTCCAGAATATTTTACATATATAATGTAGAAAGCATGTATGGTGGTGCTAGCTAATTTTTTTCCTCATAATATCCTTCACAATAAAATTGATCTGAAATCTATGGAAAAATATCTCTACCTATAAAAATTAATTAATCCCAAATGATATCTTCATTGTGATTCTTCAACTACCACTTCATCTAAATGAGTTTATGCTAGTTGATTCAAAGCTATTTGCTCAATTTATAAGTATCAAATACTCCAAGAAATTATACGAAAATTTACAGAGCATCAATATAAAGTGAATCTTCAATCCATATTTTATATATGCCTTCAATTTCTTTATTCTTTTTAAATTGGCTCTAAACTGGGAAAACCTTTAATACAATGGCAATATGGAACTAAATAGCATTATGTAAAATATAGTAACTGCATATTCAACTTTTTCTAATCAATGGTATTTCTGTTTAAGTCATTCATTTACTGAAATTTTTCTGATAAATATTTGCATTTCTTGACAGTAGATTTTCCAGCGGTATTTTTATATTGGACTATTTCCATCATCTAATATGTGTGTTGAATGTCTTTAGAAAAGTTTAATTTTAGTTAAATATTCCAAATGCATTCAACTGTTAGTAATATCACAGCAAACAGGTTAGTATATGCACCAACTGTTAGTAATATCACAGCAAACAGGTTAGTATATGCACTAACTGTTAGTAATATCACAGCAAACAGGTTAGTATATGCACAACATTTCGAAAGGTATTTTTCTCCCCTCTTCTTCAAGTGTTGCTGGCCTGACCAGTGACAATACTAGCATGGGATTCGAACCTGGGTCCTTAGATTCTTGATAATTGAATTTTAAGATAACGCTCTAACCAACTGAGAATCCCATGCTAGTACTGTCACTGGTCAGGCCAGCAACACCTGAAGAAGAGGGGAGAAAAATACCTCTAGAAATGTTGTGCATATACTAACCTGTTTGCTGTGATATTACTAACAGTTAGTGCATATACTAACCTGTTTGCTGTGATATTACTAACATTTGTTTGCTGTGATATTACTAACAGTTGGTGCATATACTAACCTGTTTGCTGTGATATTACTAACAGTTGAATGCATTTGGAATATTTAACTAAAATTAAACTTTTCTAAATACATTCAACACACATATTAGATGATGGAAATAGTCCAATATAAAAATCCAGCTAGAACACCATCATCACAAACCTTCAGAAAAACACTAGACTTTCCACATTTATATTTTTAAATGTTCTCAGGTTCTGATCATTTTGATGGGAGGTATAGATTATTCAGTTCATATTAGGAGGTCACCCATACTTAATTTATTTATACTTCTTTTACATCAGCTTAAAGGAATACTTTAATGTCTTTACACAATTTCTTTATGTTGTCTTTTAATTTATCTTATAGAAAAATATCTTGATAGCTCTGTCTCTGCTATAATTTATTTTATATATGAACAATTGTAAACATTTATTGCTTTTATTTGTATTCTTGCTTGATTATAAATAAATTTGTTTTAATAAAAAAGTATTAATTCTGCTTAAAAACTAATACTATCTAAATTTAGAGATTTAAATTATAATTTTTGATAGCTATTTTTCATCTTCATCATTATGATTGCTTATATGACAAGCCAATGTTTTTTATACAACTGAATCACTATTTGAAAATACCTAAAATTTATTTTGAGCTGAATCAAATCAGCAGCCTTTTCATATTGTAAGAAGCACAAGTTTTGTAATTCATATATATTTACAAAGTCTGTAAATACAATTTGACATTCAATACTCTACCATGAATATGGCATGAAAGCATCATAATGCATTTGGAAAGAAATTGAAGGTACTATCAAATAATAATCTTCAAATATTAACAACAGAATCAAACTGCAAATTATTCTGACTTAATTTTAGGTTTGTTCAAATATTAATAAGAGAGTCCAATTATAAAATATTCTAATTTATTTTTGGATTTCTTTATATATAAAGAAGCATTATCACATCTAAAGTGAATTGAATTTTATTTTTGTACTTGGCATTATATAAATTGGTTTTCTGTCTAAGAATTTAGAATGATGGCAAGAATGGAATCCATTTTTGTTGCAAAGCAACTAGACATTACTGTTATGAGACTTTGCATCTTATTTCGCTATGATGCTTGGAGATGCCATTACTCCAAGCATGTTTATATATATACAAACTTCATGAACACTTTATATCACAATTCTATATGCTATGCTGTTTACTTATTCATGATTTATTATAACTTATTGTAATGCATGAACTTTTTATATTCATTTTTCAAGATAAAATAGCCCACACATTTAGTAATTAAGAAAACCTTTAACCAAATTAATTATTAATATCATATTAGTAAATAAAAAATAATTTTTGAGATTATATTAATTCAGACTAAAATATGCACAAACAATTTTGAATTTTAATGAAAATATTTTTATGGATCTTTGATTGAATTTATTAAAATTATAGAATACTACATATAAGATACCCTTATTCTTAACTGGCTATGGGTATACTAAGTATCATTATGGAATATAAATAGAAAATTTTGCCAGAATAGGTGTGTCTAACTGATGTAATATTTTATATCTCACAATCTTAAATCCAATGCTGGTTATTTTTTCTTGAAATATTATAACCTATATTAATGTGAAAGCTAACATTTATTTCTCAAAATAGCAAGTACATTAGCTAATGATTATTAAAGTTTTTAGCCATATTAATTATTTTTATTTCACTAGTAGATATGAATTTTTGAAATGGTTTATATTTAAATTTAAGCAGTGTGTATTATAATTGACAATTAAACTTTTTTTTTTCCAAAATAATAAGCTTGATTAGAAAGGTCTGATATTTATGTTATTGTCTTAATATTCTATCTATATTAGTCATTGTGTTTTTGATTATTTTCAATGATAAAGCATGGGTTGATGAATACAACCTATAACAAATCCTCATCATAAACAAATCTCATAAAATATCTAATAATGTACATGGACTTTAAAGGTGGACTTCACAACTTAGCACTATATGTCTAATTCCATTGAAAACTAAGTATATGTCCCACATACAATGCAGAAGTAATATTTTTATTTTAATCCAGTATCGGTTTCTATATCAGATTTGCCTCTAAAATAATAAATTACACAGAAATAAATTAAATAATTACAATTTATTAATATGTAGTATTAAATAGGTATATATATATAGCTACAACTAGTATACCCTATAATTTATCATTTTTAGTCAAATAATGTTTACCAATTTTTAATACCACTACATTTCCATGTCAGTAATTTTACCTATTTCTTCATTATCTTTAATAGACTTAATTTTTATTTGTAATTCATTAAAGTTTCATGAAAATGTGTGTTTACTGACAGAACATGACATATATTCATATTTTAATCATCATGTGCTGAACCATGTTAATACAGACTTAATAAGTATTTCATTCTAAATGTTAGGCAAGTATAGAAAGTTTTATAATCTTTATCACCAATAAATTTTTTTATTAAATTTAGATCACAAGTAATATATTTACTAGAATAATTGTAATGTCCTAATAATTAGACCCACAATAATATTGCTGAATGTTAATTGTTAATTATTAAATACCTGAACACTTATCAAAAACACTTATGTTTGAATGAATATTCCACCCCAGACAAACAATCAGTTCAGAAACATCTAACTTCAAATGTCTGCTGCATCTTTCTTATTACTTAACTTCAAACAACATTTCACATATTTTGTACTGAATTCTAAAATACTATTTCAAGTATATATTAACAAAATGACTTTTATACTAAAACCTTTTTTGACTCATTATAGTATTATTTTATAAAAATTTAACTTGATAAACTTCATCCTTATACAAATAAATATTTTCTTAATCATTTAATATTCAATCTTATTATTTCTCAAAATAATAGCATTTTATTCGTATAAATCTCATCACAATATATTTTCGTTATCAATTTCTGCCCTGAAATGAATACACATCTGAAAACATATATATGGACATCGTCTTTGTTATCATGTATGAATAAAACATAAAATAATTGATCATTAAACTTTATGCTTTATATAGAGATTAACTTTCAGAATTATTCTAAATAACACTCACTTAAAATTCATAATATAGCAATAGTTAAAAAAAATACTTTCATCATTAAATCTGTACCACACTGGATCATACTCACACATACATATTCACGTACGCTAGCATAACTTTTAAGTTTGTATTATAATAATTTTTGTTTAAAATAAATATTAAATCATTTATTGATAACTTTCTAAGACATAGGATATAAAACATTTTAAACTGATAATTTAAATGATATATATTTATTTTTAATATTTGAAACTGGGTGGTCATTTAAGCAAATTTAATCTTACCCTAAAAATTAATTATCCTTTGAATAATCATTTAGAAAGGGAAAAAAAAGTTTTCTTCTTTTACAGTCTAAATTAAGCTTTTAATTATTTTATTGCAATTTTTAAAAAGTATATAAAAAAAGATATTGTTATAAAATTATATATAAATACATTTATGTATATAAAAATAATATTTCTATGAAATGTAATTTTATAACAATGCTTTTATTATTTATTTTAGAGAGTACTTAACTAATCCAGTTTATGTAGAGAGAGAATTCTTTAATTTAGTTAAAAATAAAACTTACAACACATGCAGATACCAAAATACCTCGCTATCTCTTATACCTACTAACCAATCTACTCCTTAGTCATGAAATCCATATTACAATTAATGGTAGAACATCACCTTCCTTCTCTCTCCACCAATCCATACCTCAAGGATCTCCACTCAGTTCTTTATTATTTATGTTCTACATTAATCCTCTCATAAACAAAATACAACAAAAATTACAAGAAATCCAAATTCCACACACTGGACTATATATACTGTATCGTTTATTTATATATATGGTACAAATTGCTATTTGATATTGTATATCATTTAAATAAAAAAGAGAGAACCCGATCTTTAATTATTTTTTTTTGCAATAGAATGTTGTTTTAAGAAAAACGTATAGTGAAAGTTTAATTTTTCTTTATTTTATATATAATTTAATTAAAACAAATTCGATATTGGAAAGTGCATACCGAATAATTGATTCAAATAGTGAAAGGAAATTTAAAAGGTAAAAGATTGCTATCAGAAACTACTTTCTGATAGTAATTAAAGATGGCAGGAATTCATAAAGAGAAAAGAGACTTTGTAATAAAAAAATGAGAAATAATTTAGAAGTTTATAAAATAGAACAAAAGGTGAAAGAAATATGCGCAGAACTTCTAAAAAGAATCTGGAGATATAAAAGGAGCCGACAGGTTGGAAAAGTGTCTTTGTCTTTTTGTTCCAGAGAGTGTTGAGCAATTTGAGGTGCCATGTATTTTTTTTTAATAATAAAATGTGTCCACTTAGATATGAACTGGAACCACTCTCCATGAGTGAGTAGAACTCTATTGTTTGCTGACCCTTTCTCTTAAGAAAAGTCACTTAAATCGTCATCTGGCTCTACCTAAATACCAACTGGAGACTTGGAAGGAATAAAACAATAAAAAAAACTACTGCGGACTACACATTGAAAGATTGGACGTCAGATGATCAACCACCTACTTAAATTTCAAACTTACCAGTAAGTTAATGGCCATAACTTTTATATAAAGCTTTATGAACTGAGATTTGAATGAAATGTTTATCCCATAATTTTTTGAGCTAAAGATTTGCGAACTGAGTAGTGAATGAAACTGTTACCACAGAAAAATAAGAGACACAAACTAGCTATTACTTCAAGAAGACATATTTGAATCAAATTATTAAATTCATTATGCATAATCCTTTTCAATATTATAATTTTTTTTATCATTAATATTAAATGTTTGATGGGCTAGAATAAATCTTTATTAACATAACTTTCATTGTACGTGTATAAAATTAATAATGTTATTATATTTAAGTTTTACATTTGATTATTTAGATTCAAATTAGGGTATAAATTACCTTTGCTAAGTAGATTTATTTTCTTAATTAAGTCAAAGGGGAATATCTTCTACTACTTAACGGGAATTTTAATCCCGATCGTATAATTACTACTTTACGAGTTACGATATGTTTGACGCAGAATCAGTGAGTCTAAGCGACTCTGGTGCCCTCATTTATAAATTAAAAACTGATTCAGCTCACAATTGTACTCGTAACAATTCTAGGCTGAGTTGATCAGGAAATATAGTTATGCTTTTTTAGAAATAGGAACAAAACTTTCTTCTTTTTGCATAACTTGATCAACTGGCGCATTTATTGCGTATAGAGGCCTAGCAAGACATGGAAAATGTTACAATAGGGTATTGCATACATGGATGATCTTACTGTTTTTCTTATGTTCAAAAAACAACTACCTATTCTGGAAAAAATACTTAATAAATACATCCTCAAATATAAACTCAAGATCAATATTAACAAAACATCAGCTTGGTTTCTTTACACTGGCAAGATAAACACACAAGTTTATCATGGGAAACCTTGGGTTTCCTTTCTACCAAGGGCCCTCTGCAATGAAACAAAAGATCCAGAAAAAATTGAAAGATGATGAACGTACAACCACTTTTCTCTCCAAAACCTACCTCTCACTATATGCAAAAGTATGCATTTTCAATCAGCTTGTAACTACAAAAATAATCTATCTCTGTAAAATGACTTAGTCATCCACTAACCAGAAATGAATTAGGTCTTCACTCCATTTAAATTTTTTCACAAACAAAAAAGTATTAATCTCCTAGCTGCACTGATAAGTTTTCCAGCTCTCAAATGCATCCTTCAAATAACACCCACAGATTGACCACCACCTTCACATGGATATTTGTCTTTGCTTGTATACCAACTTCAAAGCATTTATGATCAGGTGTCTTTTTTGGGTGTTGGCAGATACACCTATTGGACTATTTATAATATGCTGTACCCAGACATAACTACTGATCCTCACTCATTTATGCTAAATATGAACAAGTCATTTGATGCAGCAATTCAAAAAATGGTCATTGGAACCCAAATTTTTTGACTTTCTTTTAAAGGTAAATCTTCATGCTCTACCTACCTCCTATTTCCTTAAATACTGCAGATTTTACAACAAAATTGATGCTCTTTGTTTCTTGTATCACAGGGAAGAATAAACACAAAAGCACCTACTTCACACCTGCCCAGTTCTGACAAATACCTGAGAAATTATGATTAACACATATAGACAAAATAACATCATACTTGATAATCTAATAGAGACACTCAGTAAAGGCTCAATACCAGAAACTCATGCAGCAACTTTTTGTTTATATAGTTTCTGGTGCACCAGATGTACTTTCTGCCTTGGAAACAATACCACAAAAGCACCCAGGCACATTCTCTAATAAGCTCGAACAACTGAAGGCCAGAGATGGCAAAATTGCATACCCAGATATATTTGCTGCTACATGGTCACTATTAAAAACCTGAAACAAACTATAACCTCAAAAAACAAATAATGACTTTTCTGTAACAAGAACAATTATTAATTTTTTTGTTGTTGTTTACATATCCTTTTTCAGCAATTTTTTCTGTTTGTTCCAAAGCTATATAGTTTTAAACCATGTATTTTCAACAATGTAATTTTTGATAAACAACACAATTTTGATTTGGAACACATGGATAAATAAAAAGAAAGAAATCATTACAAATAATAATAAATGTATAATTGCTAATGTGAATATTTCTACACTGTAAAAATTTTCTATTTAATCTTATCTCCTTTAATTGTTCTGTAATTATCTACTTTAAAATGTACCCAGTAACTAATAATTTGTAAACCTATTTGAACAATGCTGTAAGTTTTTTCTAATTGATAACACATTTGTTAGACCGGTCACACCACTGTAACACTGGCAAAACCATTGTAAATTCATGTAATTCTATTATTTGTACAATAAAGTATATTATTGAAAGAAAAAAAAACTTACATTTTTTGAATCCTTTTACATATACAGAATCAATCAGTTTGGTAGCAATTTTCTCAATATTTGTTCTTTTGTGAGTAAATGGCAAAGCTTTAGGTTATGATGTAGAATTAAATTATTTTCATTCTTATATTTTATTTTAGTCACTATAAGGGATTTTAAATTGGTTGATTTTTTGAATTCATATTTAGATATAGCATTCATTTAATGTAAATTTGACTTTCTATTCTGGATTTTAGATAAATTGCTTAGAATTTACTTCATGGCACTTTTCGGGAAATTTGGAGAAACCAATTTCTTCTACTTTTCCCTGTAAAATAGGCTGCTGTTATAATAAACGTTTGCATTCATTATTTGGAAAGTCACTAAAAAACTGGTCCACTTTCTTAGGATCACAAAGAACAGTCTTACTTCCCTTCACAAAACCAAAATTGCACTGAAAGGTTTTTTTTATGTAAGCTCTTTTATCCTTTTTAATAAAGCTCTCTTTTTCTAGTTATTTGAAGATTTTTCTGAGTATTTTGTTATTCTTAAATAATATGGTATTTTATTTAATTAATCTAATTTAAGTCCATGAATATGTATATACACAAGTATAGAAGACTTTTTAATTAATCAAATCAAAATCATAAAAGAATTATTTTCATTAAATCTATATAAATGAATACACCAAACTTCTTTTTAAAACTTGATTTTTATATATTGAAAGTTATGAACTATTTTTGAAAACAGAACTGTGTAGATAATATTTTAAATTTGTTTTATTAAACCCTGTACAATTGTAAGATTAATCTTTAATTAAAAGTATTTTTTAAATACCCAAATAGTTTAATTAATTTATAATTTTTTTTTATCTAAACAATTTATTTTTAGTTTTTCCCTTTTAATGAGATGTATTATAAAAGAATTCCTTTATTTAAATTTTTTCTGCTTTTAGGAAAAAAACCTTTTATTTATAGTTAACCCAAAATAATCTAACTAATATCAACAAATAAACTTCAATTCATAAGAAACAAAAACAAAAATTACTTTATAATAATAAAATTGTGCCAACACACATGTAACGTAAAGCTATATAAATGATAATTAACAAATTAAAAAGGCTTAGCGCTTTGGAGAAATATATTTCTCATAATCATTATGTATGTACAATATGCAAACTTTATGAAAATGAGTCAATTAGCTCATCTTTTGGATATAACAAAACATAATTCTTTGTGATTAATGGTGAAGGAGCCTTTCACTATGAGGTAAGCCTCCTTTACCTTACTTTTAACATTGTGTCTCTCAGTATAGACCAATTTTGCAATGGTAGGTTTCAACTCATGTCTGGCTACTTTTTGATGTTGTATGAATATTGAACTCCATTCTGGATTGATATGAGACTTATGCCTATACTTATGCTGTGATAACCTAGTAGCTATGGTGGCTTTGGTTTCACCATATTATGAGGCTTTACGTTCATCGTGAGGGCATGCAATGTTATATGCTGCCTGTGGGGTTTGATCAGGAGCTTTGGTGTCTTTAGTGTTGTTAATAAGCCTATTAGTTGAGAGAGATGTGTGAAAGCTCAAATAAATCTCCATAGAGAAAGTTCTGTAGAATGTCTTTTGCAAAGAGGGCATGTAAGGCAACAGCAGCCAAGGTTTCTCATCTCTAACTCACTGTTTCTATATTATTAATAAAAGGTCTAATCTTGCTACAAACTGTATTGTGCATATCTGCTTTGGTTAAATTGTTAGTACAATTAATCATGTTAGACCTTCTATTCACCTCGAATTTGCACAAGTGATAATTTCTAAATAGAAATGATATTAAGCCCGCCAACTTGTGAGCCATAGGTATGTATGAAATCAGAGTGACTGTCCATGTACTTCTGATGGCTTCATGACCAACATGTAGTTGAGTGCATCTCCTTTGTGTACATTGATATATTTTACTTCTTGTTTTATATCTTCCCATGTAATGTTTAAATCCAAGGATGTGTGTGCTTGTATCGAGCTTTAATTTGCATAATAATGTTTTCTGGAGCAGCGATAGATAAATCATCCACACACCTTGATCCCTATGAGTGAGTCATAACAAGCTATAATCATGTGGTATATACTTTCTCAAAAGTGCTAAGCCTTTTTAATTTGTTAATTATTTATATAGCTTTACATTACATGTGTGTTGGCACAATTTTATTGTTATAATTTGATAAGCGTAAAGTAGAAATCTATGATTTATTACTTAAAAAATACTTTGTTTTTTTTTTTAAATTTAAATATTTAAATGATATATATACATTAATTGTTGAGTGAATATAATTGGAATGTCTTTCACCTTTTATTTTTTTTAAAGTTAGGGTCTGCACAAATATTTTTAATGCACATACATTTGCATATAAATTAAGATGACCAGACTCGTTTGATCAAAAATTAGGACATAATCACCCATCATTTTTACGACATTGCATCCTTTTTTTTATGAAACTCTATTCTTGTGTATAATCATTGTTGTAAGTACACTTTCTCTTTGGCATGTTGTCTATCATTTAGGGTTATTAATATTCATATTAGTTTTATCACTATAGAAAATTGATATCAACACAGAACTAGTAAAACTATACTATCAATCAACACAGGTGCAAGCGCAGTTCAAATTTTAGCCTACAAAAATCCAATTGCGGATGGTCAAGGTGAGGTTGGATATGAGAATGCATCTAGCTTGAGAACCTGGCCATATAACGTAATAGCAATCTTTGTTTTGGTGTTGGAATTTGTGTGAAGTTTTTATGATATTACTGTAGAGACTGAAATGGACAGAGAGGGCCAAGAAACTCATTTTTGCAATGAATTATTTATGTAAGACAAATAATTAATCGGGGCATACAATGGTCCCAAAAAGACATTTCAGGGACATTGGGACATCTAATCAAAAATAGGGACAAGACCTAAAAAATCGGGATGACTGGTCACCCTAATATAAGTGTAAATACATTTTGAATTTTAATGTTCTAAATTATTATCTTATCAATTCTATCCTTGCATACTTTGGTTCTATTCTAATTTCATAAATTATAATTTAAATCTCTATTGCTAAAATCCTGCATATTCTGTATGCCTCGGTAATGAGATTACTATTTCAATGTATTGTATAACAATTATATTCTCTATATTGCTTTTATTGTTATTGTTGATTTTAACTAAAGCTTGTTAACTTATGCACAACACATACCTAATTTTACAGTGTAGATGATAAATACTTCTCTGATACCTTGTTAATACTATTCTATTTTTATTTTTTATTTCAATTCATCAATATGGAACCCAATAGAATTAATAAATCTAGCTAATGAAAAGATGCATATTAAAAGTAATTTGATTTAAAGATATAAAATTAGCTGTTAATATTTATATATTTGGATAGTAAGAATGATTTTGAGGTTAAATTGCAGAGATAAATCAATACTTCTTTTTTAGTAAGATATAATCTCTAGTTATGAATAAAATTGCCTGATAATAAGAAGAGATTTAAAATTTGATTATGTTCATTATTATTTTATGTATATGTACAAAATAGTCAATGAAATTTTATAAGTAAATGGAAAAGATATGTAGATTTTTAAAGGAGAGTATATTAAAAATTAGATATGAAAAAACATAGTACACCTGGGTCTCTTTTTACGCGGATTTATTTAACGCGATTCACGTTTCTCCGGAAGTCGAACTTTGATAATGCGCTATTACTTTAAATAATAAATTTTGCGCACTTACATCATATTGAAAGTAATAGCACACTATTGGAATTCAACTTTCATCTTAGTAATTTTAATATTTTCAGTGTTTTATAATAGTAAGATTTTATGCAATAATGAAATTAAAATCATGATTTCCACATTTTATGCATACACACATTAAATTTTAAAAGATTATAATGTAAATTTGTTCAAACATTGTGCGTGTTAATTTTGCATTTTAAATCACATTCTGTTTTTGCTTTTTACAAAAGAACGTAATCAATTATTAATCATTTAGTGTCCACAAGTTAATTTTTAAAAGGTGAGTAATAGCAGTGGGTACAATTAAAATTGAAAATTAAAAAATTAAAGACAAAAATAAGAATTTAATTTTTAGTTGTTAGATTAATTAATAATTATGTTGTCACCAGAAAACCATTAACATAACATGAGAGTGACATTGGCACTAGTTGTATTTCCTCTTGTGAAGAATCTGATTTTTTACCAGTTTGCAACGAACCTGTTTATTGGCAAATAATGATAATAATTAAAACGTGTATAAAAAAATGTAAATTACTGTAAATTATGCATAAAAATATATTGTTTTGAATAAAATTAAATATTATAGTTAAAAAAAGTTTGTCTTGTATCAATTTTTTTTCAAATTTGAAATTTTTTATTAGTCATATTTTATTTCCTTATTTTTTTTTTGCACGAATTTTGAAGTAATTTTACATTGGTGCTTTGCTTTTACACGATTTTTGAAAAATCACAGTCTACATCCCCCCCTTTTTCAAGGTAAGTTACATCTGATTTTGCGTGATTTCGTTTGCGCGTGTTTTCTGAGAAACCTATCTATTGCGTAAAACGAGACCCAGGTGTATTAAAATCTTACAAAACTAAAAAGCATTTCCTTTATTTTCCACTTTTTTCTCTTACTGTGTAAAGAGATATGGTGAACAATTATCAAATTTTTTAGAATTTTTATCATTTTAATCTTGCTTATAAAAATATTATGTTTTAATAAATTTGTTTATAATTCTAATATATCTGACAAAAACAAAAAGTATAATATTGAAGTGCTACAATATAGATGTTGTCATTTTCACAATTAGAAGTAAAAACTTCAAAGAATGTGAAAGGGATTTCTTATAATCTTATTATAGATTTCAAAAAGAATTCATAAAAGATTTTTTAAACAAGATCTCAAAAAGCTATTGAAGTGTTTAAAGAATCTCAGGGTAAATATTAAAGGAATTTAGTAATTTTCAAGGTAGAATTTTAACAACACTTGAAAAAATTGAGAATTCCCAGAATCTCAAGGTAAATTATAGGTATAACATACAGAAGTGCAAAGAAAAGTTGAATAAAAAATCTGTAAATAAAGAGATTGCATCCTCTGAAATAACAATTATGATGTATTTATTAATAGCTATTATAAAGTCTTCAACAAAAGATAAATGAAGTAGGATACTCTATTAATACTATAAAAAAGGAAAAATATAAGACATATGCAAAATATGATAGAAGATGGGCAAAGGTGATTACTTCTAATCAATAATTACATACATTGTTATTAAGAATAGTTGAAGCTTTTGTTTCTTAAGCAAATAACTTGAACATGGTAGACCATCTTTATTTCAGGATAAAATAGTTCAGAATGGTAGAAATGATGAGATCAAAAGAAAAAAGAAAATCAAGTAGAATTTTAATTTAAGGGTTTTTTCCCCATTGGAGTTCAGAAACTCAAGTAAGATGTGCCTACTAAATATATTGACAAGCAATTATGGTATTACTAAATGGTGTAGTGTGATTGCTAAGTGGACAAATAAGTATTAAAAATAGAATTAAGTTTAAAAAACCAGTACATTAAATAGCAAATGTGGTATTGCTGTTCAGAATATATCAGAAAATACGAATTAAGTTAGAAAAAATAATACATCCATATGTTAATCATAATCATAGAAAAAAGAGAAAAAAGTTCAGCTTCAAATTTGATCCTGTTATCATTAAAGTTATTGATGCAGAACAAAATAAAAATGGTTGCATTAAATAAAAGAATCTAGGTTTACAATAAGTATAATAGAAATAAAAAGTGATACAAATTTTTATTTTATATTGACATCCAAGTTGTTCAAGATCTGTCATAATAATTATATTGAAATTTTCAAAGAAAAAATATTTGTTTTGCTTTTAACATTTTCTTATAATTTTTAATTGGTTAATTTTTATTGAGAAATTGTCAATGAAAGATCCATCTATATTACTAATTTGTAAATACATTAGTTTTTAAAATAATGTTGATGTGTTATACAATTTTAAATATATTCCAGGATATGGATATTACATATATTAATAGAAATGTTAATATGAAATAAAAATGTGAATGGATAACCTCATATTAAAAATAATTATAGTTAATGAATATTCAATAATAAATGTGAATATAAAATGGAATTTGTGAATGAATATTCAAAGTTGAATGTAAGATAAATAAATGGAGCCAAAGAAAAATAATTGGTAAAAATTAAGTATATTATTTGTCTTTTATCATGGAAATCTCTGGATTTACATTATTTTTATATCCCATACTATATCAGTTCTATTTTTTTTTAAAAAAATAGAAAAGTTGCTTAGTAAAAAATTGAATATGCAACAAGAAATGATAAAATAAAAATTATCATCTACTTAAATTATTTCTCTAATAATACGTACAACTTTTTAATTTAAATTATTAGTATTTTATTAAATAGATATCAATTAATATTTGAGATGAGTTATATTTAAATTCTCACAATGTATATTATAACTAAGGATTAAGTTTGCATTTTTTCCCCCCAAAGCAATAAATCTCATTAGAAAATTCTGCTGTTTAAATTGCTATATGGCTGCTATACATATATAGTTTATTAAAATTAAGTTTTAGGAATAATCTGTTTTTATTGATTTTAATTTATAGTCTCATGTATAAATAGAACATTATTCCATAAATACTACATGTCTAGATAGATAGTTTAAATTAGAAATGTTCTCTTGTGCTCTATAAGCATTCTTCTCTTTTTTTTTTAATCTCTTTTTTTTTTTTAAAAAAAATTATTATAATATATATAAATGTATATATTTAATTAAATATATAAAGAATTATTAAATTAATAAATCTAAATCTATATTCTTAAATGTATATTAACTCATGAATGATATGTGTATTTTATGATAAAATTTCTGCTTAAAAGCAGTAGCATGTTATAGTCAAATGATAATATTAGATTGGTATTTAATTATTCAATATTACTGATTAAATGGATTAACCAACACAAGGTTGAACTTTGCCAAACATGTGATCTTCAAATTAGTTTGCATTTGTAATACAACTATATATTAATTCACCTGTGTTTGTTATGAAAAACATATACTCTTATAATCAATTAAAAGAGAGCAGAGGAGAAGTGGAAATCCTCATGACCTATATTTTGACTAATTAAGGAAAAATAAAATTCATTTACTATGTTAATTTTCAGTATTAGTCAGCGTATGATATAACAAAATGAAATACACAGACATACACAAATTATAAAAGAATACTTTCTTACAATTATGAACGTTCTTTCTTCATGTTTATTTAGGCTCTTGTTCTTATTTTATTATTTCTCAAAATTTAAAACTAGCATAAAACAAGCTATTTTCGGAATTCCAGAAAAATGGATTCAAACCACAGTTGGTTATTACATAATGCCATTTTCGATTACTATACAATTTGTTATTTGTGATGATATCTTAGTTATTATATATGTTTGATATCTGTGTGTCAATATGATTAATATTTTCGTATGAATATTAAACATACATTAAAAAAATATTTGGAATTTTTATAAATGGATCAATCAGTTTGAATTGAAAATAACTCCGCAAATATCAAATGCAAACCCCACTTAGAAATTATTAAATTACTTATACATACATATAGGTGGGTGATAATGTAAAGATAAATTTTATTTATGTTTTATCCACATTAGGATTTTGTTTATATAATTTTTTTTTTTTTTTAAGTGGGGAGGAAGGAAAAAGGAGGTTTAATTTGATTTTTAAGACTATTTTATTTAGGTAGTTCAGTTGAGTTTTTTTTTTTTTTTTGGAAACAGTCATTTTTTTTATTATTTATTAATAATTTATTTATCTTACATAAGATTGTTTATCATCGCGCATTAAGTAGATAAATAAAAAGAATTAATGTAAGATTTTTAATCTTTAACATTGTTATGTAGAATCGAGTTTGCAGTCAAATGTGATAAAAAAAAAACGCAAAATTAAGGTACTGTATTAATTTTCATTCGGAACAAATTGAATTAACGTGAACTCAGGAATATCAAATCTTGCACAGAATCATGGGAAATGGATCAGGTTAGAATAAACTAATAGTAAAATAATATTGTATAATATATATAATTATGAAATATATATAAATAACGTCAATTTTAAATTATTTTTTATTGGAGTTTTGAAAATAAAAGGTTTATTTTTTTTTTTTTATAATAATATTTTTAATAATAATTAGAACTTCCAATTTCTGTTTTTTTTTTTTTAAAAAAAATATATAATAAATTTTTGCAAATTGTCTTTAATTTTTATGATTTCTATAGCAATGACTTTGTTCAAATGTTTATACTTTTTATTGTATTTATATTTTGGACTATTTCCATTATCTAATATTAAGTATTGAAAATTTTCTTAGAAAAATTTAACTTTTATTTAAATTTTTCAATTATATTTAACTATTAGTAAATGCACAACGTTTTGAGTGGTATTATTGTTTTCTCTTCTTTAGGTGTTGCTAGCCTGACCAGTGACAGTACTAGCATGGGAATCAAACCTAGACCTTAAAATTCTTGAATATTTAATTTTAAAGTAACTAGAAACTTCATGTACTTATCTATGAGATTCCTACTGATTTTGCCACTTTTTCCTAAGTGATTAGTAGTTTCCATATATTATGTATAATCATACTAGGTTGACTAATGGGATTATTCATCATTGTTATGTGAGCAACTTCTTTGAATTTTTTTCTTTGTACCTTTTCCTCTTTATCTAATATTTTTGTATTTTTCCAATTGAATATATGATAATTGGTACATAGATGGTCTGCTACTATAGACACATTGACTTTCTCTCTTCTAACCATTAGTTTGTGCTCTTGCAACCACTTTTCAATGGGGCAACTGGTCTCATCAATATGCATATAGATATAGTTTTTGCTTTTCAGCATTTTAAGTTTAGGGATTTGTAGATGTTAAAATTCCTCATAGAGTGATGTGGCTTTGGGAAGCTGTTCTAACTGATTGCAGATTTTCCTTAATTTGTCATATTTTTGGCATGTATGGATTCACTACAGTATCAATAATTGTTTTTTTCTTTTGATGGTTCTTCTATTTAAGGCTTTCTTAATGACAGCTGATGGGTGATCATTTTATTAAAAGTTTGTTTTATATAGATCTTTTCTTTTTTCAAATCACAGGTTTCTGAACAAATTTCTTTTGCTTTGTTCCATAGGATAGTATAAATCCATATTTTGTGTTTTGATTGGATATATATGCTAAATATTTTCCTATATGTGTAGGTTTTCTGAAAACTTTAGTTTTGATTTTATCATGTGGGAGTTTTGTTACAAGAATATCTAAGAATGCATATTTTTGTTTTTGTTCTGACTCTATTATGAATTTAATTGAAGGGAATATATTGTTGATGTATTTCCAGAAGATTTATAGTAGTGATCCACCATGTGCCATAAACAAATATTACTAATCAGGGGTGACAATGGTGAGCCCATAGCCATTCCTTGATTTTGTTATTGAAAGTAGGTTATTGTTTTGAAGGCTATTAATACTTCCATTATACTATGAAGAGGAAGTGTTGTTTTAATTTGTAAACTATTATCACCATTTAATTTTTCTTACAATAGACAATGCTTCTTCACATAATACATTTATGAATAAATTTTCCACATCAAAGCTTACTAGTGTGTCATTTGTTTCAAAATTCATGTTCTTGATTAATTCTATAAAGTGTTTAGAATTTCTGACAAAGGACTGGGTCTTGTATACCAAAGAACTAAGAACTTTGAGAAGAAATCTTGACAAATTTTGGCAAGGTGAATTTTTAGAACTAATAATAAGACTTAATGGAACATGATCCTTATAAATTTTAGGTAAATCATAAAAATGCGAAATTTTTCTAAAATATGATGTTAGTTTATTTTTTTTTTTGAATCATTGAAATACCTCCAATGCTTTCTGTGTAAGATTGTAGCCTTGTTTCTGTACTCAATATTGGATTTTTTGCCACTTTTCTATATTGGCCTGCTGTGAGGAGTTTTTCTATTTTGTTGTCATAATAAGTTGCATCCATTATAATTGTTATCAGCATGGAGAATGATTATATATTTATATATTTTGAGAGATTTAATTTCTTTCCTCTCATCATAAGATATGTTTGACTTCAAATTTTGTTGTCTCTCAAGTGTTCTTTTTATTCTCCAACCTAATTCTACTGACTCTTCTAAAGGCAATTTTTGAGTGACTTCCTCAGTGGCTGTCATTGTATCTAATAAAGAGTTACTAGGTGATGTGATGGCAGTTTAATTTATTTTCAAGAATAGAAATTTCAGCATGTATTAGATGTTTAGAATTGAGATTTTTAACAGATAAAGCTGGTGTACTGCTTGGCACATTATGACTTTTGATATGCAAGTTTTGTCATTATTTTTCCATGTGATGTAGACTATGATTTTCTTAGTGCTTAAGAAACTCTTGTGAAGTCTTAATTATTTAAGTTTATTTTTTAGAAAACATTCTACATTATTAATGGAATGCAAGGTTTAATATTTGGAAAACTTTTGAGCATTTATTCTTTCTTAATCACAGAATATTTTGTTAATATATTTTTTTAAATCTCATTACAAAAATTTAACAATTATTAGACAATAACTGTAACTCATTGATCATAATATCATATCGTGTGTAATTGCTCAGCTTTGTCAACCTCTGAATTTGACAACAAATGAGGATTATCTGTCAATCTTTGCTTTATCATCCATCTTATGATAAGGTTGTTTAATAGCAGCCAGTATTAAGAATTGAATAGTGAAGCAAAAAAAGCTTAGGGTATAACTCTCTTTAATCATAAATGAAGAAGGTAATAGAGATGCATCACAACAGAAATAACAGTAATTAATCATAGAATTGATTAAAATAATCTTTTAAAACCATGATGATTTTTATATACTCACACTAATAGTATATAAATTAGAAAATAATAGTCTTCTATTTTAAAAATAGCCCATTAGTTTCAAAATGTATACAATCCACACACAAATTTCTTTATAAATCTTGATTTATTATAATATGAACTATTATAATTATACAATAATATATTCCAACGTTTCGAGTATATTATTTTATAGTCTTTATCAAGGAATAACATATTAAACCTCTTCTAACGAAAAACAATCTTAACTTTTCATTACTTTCGTTTCTTAAAAAAATTATTATAAATTTATAAAATTCATAATTCATATTATAATAAATCAAGATTTATAACGAAGTTTGTGCGTGGATTATATATATATATACTAATATATATTAAAAAAAAACTCAGTGGAGTTTCCAAATTCATTTCCATATGCTTATGCTATTTCTATAATTAAAATAAAAATTGAATTTTAAAAATGTTTTATATTAATCGGGTCTTATCTTTTTATAATTTGTAATACTACTGTATTTTATAGTATAATAATATAATATTAATTATATTATGATAATCATTATATATTATTATTTATAAAGTACGTTTTTTTTAATCAAAAAAGAATTTTTTTTATTTTTAATATTATCATTCTACATAAAAGGAAAAAAATAATCGAATTCTTTTCATTACTGTACTTAGGCTAATTAGGATGTTTTATCTCTATACTTACAAAGCTTATTTAACATCCAAGATATTTAACATTGTCTAGCATATTGATGTCACAATTTTTATGCTGTCTTCCAATTCATGTTTATTGTAACGGTCAGGATGAGCCGACAGTCGCATAAATCATCACCAAAAGTGACTTCAACCACCACAACTAATTCCAACCTACATATTACTTCACTTTTTTCTTTAAACTCAGTGATCAGGGAGAGATAGAGATTCTTAAAACTAGTTTATTAACTATATAACTTCCCTGTGGCAAAACAAGACACCCAATGCAACGTATATATAAAATACAATCAGTTATAAACAAATAAGCAAAAGAAGTGACTACAGCTTAATTAGGTTGTTAGATTTATAAGATGATGGAAATTAAATGAATTAATTATGGCATGTGTAAAAGTTTCAAAGTATAATGAATGAATATATAATAAGGGACTTCAAATTATGAACACATTTGATCTTTGGGGCAGATATCCCTCAAGCAAGTACATAATAATAATTATAAGTTATTATGGCATGTGTAAAAGTGTCAAAGTATAATGAATGAATATATAATAAGGGACTTCAAGTTATGAACACATTTGATCTTTGGGGCAGATATCCCTCAAGCAAGTACATAATAATAATTATAAGTTAAAGTAAGTTTAATTAGCTCTAGAAAAATATGGTTAAATAGATGAATGCATTGGAAATGTTGCATGAGGTATCAGATGAAGTAGAAAAGTGGGACTAAAGATAAATGTTAAAAAGATTAAAGTAATGTTTAATAGATTTTCTCAAAATATGAAAATAAAGATTATGATAAATTAGAAGTTAAAAGTTACCAATATCTTGATCAGATTATTAATACAGATGGAAACATAATGGATGAAATTAATCATAGAATTTAACTTGTTTGGAGTGAATTTTGGTAGAAATAACTTAATACTAAAAGGAAATATGCCTATGTGTTTAAAAAGGAAGGTTTTTAATAAATGTGTTTTGCCAGTTCTTACTTATGGATCTGAGACTTGGACACTTAATAGAAGAGCAATGCAGAGACTTCAAAACACTCAGAGAAGTATGGAGAGATGCATGTTGGGAGAAAAAAGAAGAGATCGGAAACAATGTATGGGTAAGAGAACAAACAGGTGTTACTGACCTCATTGAAAAAATTAAAAGACTGAAGTGAAGTTGGGATGGACATATTGCTAGAAGAGATGATAATAGATGGACAATTGAAATTTTAAACTGGATACCAAGAGATTGAAAAAGACCCAGAAAGAGATCACATGTGAGATGGATGGACGAAATAAGAAAATGTGCAGGGGTGATGTGGACAAGAGAAGCTAAAGATAAAAAGATGGATTGAACTTGGAGAGACCTTCATCCTACAGTGGATTGATAATGGTTGATGATGATAATGAGATAAATGTATAACTCTCATGATCATAACCAATAAACGCTGAAATATCAGGCTTTAACATACACAAGGGATAAGGAAGGCGGTAAACTGGAATATAGTTGCCTCTGCGATATCATATTCAAGTCTTATAATAAGTAATAACGGGAATATATTCGCTTTTGTGAAGTTAAATCCAAACTTTATAGAATAAAGGGCCATGTTATGAAGGAATGAGCATCTTCAAATAACCTTAACTCTCATTAACAAACAGGAACGATCCACTGCACTGATAGCAAGAAATAAGAACACTCTTTGGGTCTGGCAAATAAAGGACTATTCTCGCATTTGCGTGGAACTTAGATAAACGGAATCCGCAAATTAAATCTTCGAAGCAGGGATATACGCCTGCTGAAGAAACACAGTAAGATAGTAAAGAAATTAGACAACCCAGTAACGCTATATTTATATATCTGTACTTAAATTTAAATCTATAAAACGTAAATGGTCATGCCATAAGTTTATCACATGCAGATATCTATTCTATAGGCTAAATCAAGGCCTACGCAGTTATGATATATAATAAAAGATTTTATAAAGAAATTAATCCCTGCTTAATCAGAGATCCGCCCCATAGGTCTTACATATAGACGGAAATATCGATACGATAGCCTACTATGATAATATTAAATTTGAATTAAAAGTTTTAAAGAATAAACAGTATACATATGTATTTGTCAAAAGTAAAGAAACGAAATTTTAACTTTCAACTTCGAACATAAAATTTTATTTAAAAAAAAACCTGCAGATTGTTTCTAAATCACCGGCACGCAATATACATATATAATTGTCCCTTCCCAAAACAATCTTAATTTTTCAAAAAAAAGTTACATATAAACCATTACAATTGCGTTAATGGCTAAATGATATTTTGAAAGATTCGATTTTAAACTGATAAGTTTTTTTTTTCATTTGTCATAGCATCCACCGGGACGCGAACCCACATCCATCTGCAACCAACTACTTGCTTGCAAGGCGGGTGCTATGACCTCTCGGCTAACAACGTTTAATAAAAAAACAAAACAAATTAGAATCAGAGAGGGAGGGGGTAAATATCTTGTTTTAATTAATTACTGGATTTTTCTCGAGATAATATTTTAAATCATTGAAATCTTTTACTAAATTTACCCCGCCTGATTTTTAAACAATAAGTCTAGCAAAAATTTAAGAAAGATTGATTTATATATTTGCAATAGTCGATCTTCCTTACTATGTATAATTAAGCTTGCGTTAAGAAAATATTTAAATAATAAATAAGATATCTAAATAAACATATTTTACAGAATAATTAATATGTAATTATTTAAAACAAAGAAAGAGAGGCTTTTATCATTTAAAATTTACATTAAATTAAATTATTATTATTTTACCAGTCATTTGAAGATGTTGGCAAACAGTAGAATTGGCTGGTCAATCCATGATATTATATACTGGGGGCTTCCTCAAATTTTTTTCTAAAATAAAGAAGATTTATTGAGACATTTGAAAAAAAATTCTACAGAAGTTTGAAATGATTAAATTCTGATTTTAAACCGGGATGCGAAACTAACAGGAATGCGACTGTAGTTGAGGTGCCGGTTGCATACATGCAAAATCAACTCTGGACCACGATTCCTTGTGTAGCCAGTCAGGTATTAGTAAGCGATCCCTGATACAAATACTCTTCAATAGTCCTATAAAAGTTTCAGTAACATTGGAGTTTGCATGACCAAATATATATTTACACCTGGTAAGCCAGACTGCAAAGGAGAGAAATATGGAAATTGTTATAATTGAGTAAATGCTGGTCTTAATGGCGTTTTAAATGGAGGATCTGAGTGGGCTGAGGAAAGGACAGATGTCGGCAACATGATTGTTATATGAGGCAAGGGCTTTATCGGAACGGCACCCTATAATACGAGGGAACTCCATACTCAGCTGCACTGGAGCTGGACAGAGAAATTACGGCGATCTACTCATTCATAGCATGATGTAATTTAATAATTTAAAAACTTTACAAATAAAACTAAACAAGAAATATATTCTTTCTGAAATTTACAGTAATAGCTAACTAATTCCTCCTTCTTTTGCCTCTCTCTCTATATAGCTCAAAACAAAGGCCGGCTGTTCTCTAAATTAATTAAACTTAAAATAAAATTCTTTTCTTTATTATCTATTGATTAGGATCTTAATCAATTTAATTTTGAAATTTTATTAATTGCATTTCTTAATTAAATTCCATCTTTGATTTTATCTGATTCTACAATAATTATATGTTTTGTCACCTTTTTCCAAAATAATTATAAAATTAGAATTTAATTTATGCATTAAATTTTTTTAATATTTTCAACTTAATAGCAAATATATACCTGAAGCCCACATATATAAGATGTATATATATATATATATGATTGCTTCATTATGTATATATTTTTTTTTATCAATTGTTAATTGGATCTGGTCTTTATTTTCTATATTAAGATAAAATGCATTAAAAAACAAACAAAACAAATAGATTATTTAAGATCAAAACTATTTAATAAAAACAACATAATCCTAATTGAAAAAACAAGAGCAAATAATTAATTAGATTACAAATGTATATAAAAGAGGCAAGTAAATATTTTACTTGAACATTTAGTTTGTAATAACATGGATAAATTTAGTAAGTATACTATAAAATTTATATAGTTTGGTCATTTTAATATTATAAATTAATGTTGTCTTTTTTAATATTTATAAGTTTTTAAAATTTGTTAAAAAATTTTATTTGTGTATTTGGAAAATAACTATTCACAAAAACGTATACGTTTACACTCTGACTATAAAGTTCACAATTTTTGCCTAGTGCACTTTTTCTCCTCTGTCAGATGCTATAACTATGACTAATATAACTTAGTCGAAAGTGTACTAGGCAAAAATTGCGAACTTTATTCAGATTTTAAGCGTAATAAGTCATAGCTTATAAAATACTAAACTACCGTTATTTTCCATATTACATTTTCTCAAGATATTGCCGACCAAAATTTTCAACGTTATATTTGTCTTTTTGTTTATGTAAAATGTGGATTTTTTTTTTATTTAGTTGTAGATATTTGAACTTATGAATATGTATATAATGTAAATTAATCAAATTATATGTGAAATCATCCTCGATAAAGAAAAAAATTATATAAATTAGATTCAAACCAACAAGCAATAGTTATAAAGTAAAACATTGAATTTTATAAAATGTTAATACTTAAATAAATCTTATTACTAATATTTAAAAATGTATCACTTTAAACATAATTCCTATTATAATTTGGCCTTCTTAATTACATATAGAATCTTTATACTATTTTTCTGGAATTAATCAATCATGTTGAAATAATCAATCTTTTTTTTTTTTTTTGCTAAACATCTACTTTTCTTCATATTAATATTTTGAATAGAAGTATATATTTACATACCTGAAGTCTAGATGTAATATAGGAGGTTTGAACACAGACAGTATGAGATAGAATGGATGGCTGAAGGGAGCTTGAAAGTCTGTGTTCAAATTCCCTATATTTTCTATCATATTGTTGTTAATTCTTAGTGCATTGCAAAACTTTTTATGAAAGAAATTGCTTACAAACTTTCTTTATTTTGTATTTTATTTTCAAACTAAAAGATTGTCTATGAATATATCTGATAATTGCAATTTAATTTGAAAAATATTTGTTTACTTTTAAATATTATTAAATGTTTAATTTTCTTAAGTATTATAAGGGACTCATGCCTTTCTGGTGGATTTCATAATTGAAGGAAAATCCATATATTTATAGATAATTTGTCAATTATATTTTCTTTTTTTAAAAAAATATATTTTTATATCAGTTAAAGGGATTGTATTTTACAGTTTTAAAAAAGTAAGTGAATGATATCTAACAGTAAATCAGAATATAGAATGAAATGAATGGAAGCTAGTGAAATTTGAGTAATCTTTGAGTGAAAAAATTTATTCAATTTATTGGTAGAATTTTTGGAGATTATAATGCCTGTGTTTGAAAATGAAGATTTTTAATAAATGTGTTTGGACAGTTCTTATTTTTGGATCTTAGACTTGGACACTTCACAGAAAAGCAGTAAATAGACTTTAGACCACTCAATGAAGTATGGAAAGATACATATTAGGAGCAAAGAGATTGAAAATGAAATACCATGAGTGAGAGGACAAACAGGTGTTACTGACATCATTGAAAAAATTAAGAGACTGAAGTGGAGTTGAGCTGATATACTGTTAAAAATGATAATAGATCAATCGTTGAACTGGATTCCAATAGATTGTAGAAGATTTAGAGACCATATGTAAGATAGATGGATGAAATAAGAAAGTGTGCTGGGGTAATGTGAAGTGAGGCTAGAAATCTGAGAAACTGGATTGAACCTGAAGAGACCATCCTGCAATGTATTGATTGATAATGGTTGAAATGATGATGATGACTTATTCTTATTATTTAATATATATATAATAATAAAGAATAAGAATGAAATATTAATGGAAATTATTATCTGTTTAATTTATTCTCTTAATTATAAATGTAAATATTTTAGCCAAATTAATTCTCATTACCATATTAGTGAGTATATATTACTTTTTTTTTTTTTACGGAGATAAATTATATTTAATTATGTCCTAGAGAGTTTTTTTTTTGAAAGCAATAAACCTCACTGAAAAATTCCGATGTTTTTTTTCCTCTATTGCTATCTTAATGTTATATACATATAACAATTGTTTTGACTTTATTAATAAATATAATTTATTAAAATTATTTTTTGCTGTGGATTCTATTTAAAAAAGTAACCTACTAGTTTATTATTCAAGATTTCATAAATGATGAAGCCAAAACAAAATCTATATACCTGGAGCTCTAATATCTGCTATTCAATAATTGCATTAAACAATGCAAGGAAATTCTTTTATTGATTTTAGATAATTCAGATCTTATAATTATAATCAAGCATTGGTGGTCGAGAGGTCAGCGACAGTTGCTTTACAAGCAGTTGTCCCGGGTTCGCTTACCGGCTGATGCTATGACACATGAGAAAAAAAAATCTTATCATTATACAAAGCACTAGTAAAGCATTATTGCCTAGGTGGATTGTTTTAATGATAGGGCTTCTCAGTGCCCATTTCATCATTTTTTTTGGATCATTTTTCTTGATTTATGTTACTATATTTAGTTTATACATGATCAAGTTCCATCAAGTCTCTGTTAGTTTCGTGCAATGATATGAGCAACATTATCTCTGAATTAGTTATTAGTTACTTGTTTCTTTGATTCATTATTGTGACGATGAAATCTATTCATTTCACTGCTGATAGTCCTCTTTTTCTTTCATCTCCAAGCTTAATGAGCAGTACACACTTTTCTAATAAGTTACATCATATCATGATATGGCCAAACAGAATACTCTCAATCTGTTTTTTTTTTTTTTTTATGCGTCAAATTGGAATTCAGATCTAATATAATGAAGTAAACACTTAATAGTTTTGTTTTTTCTCCTTACTTATCGTCCATCCTATCTTCATAAGTTTTATTTTTTTTAAGTACAAAGTGATCAAATTATATTTAATTATGTAAGAAACCTTTTAATAAATATAAAGCAAAAGTAAAGGCTCTTTCACTATTTTCCTATAGAGAAAAATGAGAGTTAGGACATTTTTTTTTTTTTTCAGTTGATATTGGACTATCTTTGCTGGGTGGTCTACATCTAAATTCCTTAAAAAATTTCCTTGCTTCAATTGAACTCAGAGTGATAGGAATGGTAAAAAAATGTACAGCATTCTAGTACAGAAAAGTAGAGAAGGAAAAAAACAATAATAAGCAAAACAATAATAACCAACCTAATCAAACAAATATTGAGAGCAAAGGCGTGTGACTTTCCCCCTCATTTTATATTCAAAATATATTGAAACTGTGCTCATTTACTGATTGACAGTTGGATGGCCAGTTGGGTAGGCTATAATCTTTTTTATTCAATATATCTAACAGTCAATTATCGATTATATTATCTGTACGTGTACATTCAATGAAAAAATTATGTAAACTGTTTTATATAATTTATATCAGGTTATATGCATGTAAAATTTCAGAGAGATTTTAGTTAAAATTATATGTTTTTAAAGATAAAATCAATCGTCGATTATGTAATAGTAGATAACTATTTAATATCAAAACAACTATAATTAAGCCAAGAAAATATTTTCCGTACTTAATGATAAGCATGTAAATTACATGTTTATGTTTAATAAACAATTTTAAATAAAAAATATAGATTCTATTAAAACATTTAATCCCAATACAATTATATATATTTTTTGTTGTTTGTCTGCAAATATATAACATGAAATTTGTGTGGATACATATTATGAATATCCAAAATTGCAGTAGATGTATCTATGATATAGGTCCACAAATATTTTTATTATTGCCTAATATGTCTCATTGATTTATAAAAAGGGCATCTAACTATTATTAGCTGGAATGAAAGCCTAGTTTAATCCCAGCTAGTCAGATGATGTTAATGCACTGGTTGTAAAGATAAAAATTGATTGTAATATGGTATACCCTTCATCTCTAGTATGGAAATATATTTCTATGGGCACTGCCCCTATACCCTTTTGACAATTAATGGCAATTATACTATCAGTGAAACTAAGTTTATAATATTTGGAAACACAATGATTATGATGACATTGGTATCAGAAACTAATTTAATGTTAACTAAAAGGACATGCATCAGCCATCATGGTGAATTTATTGATTTTTTATCTTTGACTAAAATCAAGAAGCACTCTGCCTTTTCTTCTCAATTGCCCAATAGCTATTAACTGAAATATCATTTGAGTTTTTTCAAGGCTGAATGAATGTTTGTGTAAATGAACCTTTTTTTTTTATTAATATGTATTTACAATTATGACACATGAAACTAAATTGGTATTCTCAGGAGGCTATAAAGTTGCAAACCAAGGCAGCACTAAGAATCACTGATTGCTGACTTCTATTTGAATTGGAAGAAGAACTGTCTAAATATTAAATAGGATATTGTTGGATTTTATGAAGTTATCAGAAAAGATGAAAAGACAGTTGATTTTAAAAGTGGATACTACAAAGGTACAAATATTAGAGACACCAGTGGAATAGGATTCATTATAAATAAAAAATGAAAGTATAATATCACATGATCACCATTTCCTATGCTTGCTTATAACTGTTATTAAAACAGGCAAAACTCATTATACATATTGCCATTCATTGCAAGCTAGAGTAATCAATGGAAGCCAGAAGGCTTGTCCATAAAACCCCATCTAGTGCCTGCTCATCCAATATCCCCAGAATAGTTTTTGGCTTGTGGCCTTCATCAGTGAGGAGCCTTGGATCTGAGAGCACTGCACCTAGATGTTAGGATCTAAAGCAACCCTCTAGCAGCCATCTTTTATCTCTACTTAATTACAAAACTATGAGTCTTAAATTGAAAACACCTTAATATTTTCAATCCAAGTTCATTCACTTATATAGTCATATAGGTCTGAAGTCAGTTCAGTACCTATACATTTTGGTGTCTTTGGTTCTTTAATAACCATAGCCACTATTATCCTATTAGGCATGATTGGTTTTAAGCCAATTTGCATCACATGATCACATTTCCTATGTTTGCTTATAACTTATTAAAACAGGCAAAACTCACTATATGTATTATCACTCACTGCAAGCTAGAGTAATCAATGGATGCCAGAAGGCTTGTGCCAGAAAATCTAGGTGCAGTGCTCTCAGATCCAAGGCTCCTCACTGGTGAAGGCCACAAGCTAGAAACTAGTCTGGGGATATTGGATGAGTAGGCACTAGATGGGGATTTTATACACAAGCCTTTTGGCATCCATTGATTACTCTAGCTTGCAGTGAATAGCAATACATATAGTGAGTTTTGCCTGTTTTAATAACAATTATAAGCAAGTATAGGAAATGGTGATCAGATGATGTTAATTGGCTTGAAAACCAATTCTGCCTAATAGGATAATGGTGGCTATGGTTATTAAAGAACCAAAGACACCAAAATGTATAGGTATTGAACTGAGTTCAGACCTATATGACTATATAAGTGAGTGAGATTGGATTGGAAATATTAAAGTGTTTTCAATTTAAGACTCATAGTTTTGTGGTTAAATAGAGATAAAAGGTGGCTGCTGGAGGATTGCATTAGATCTTAAGATCTAAGTGCAGTGCTCTCAAATCCAAGGCTTCTCACTGATGAAGGCTACAAGCCAGAAACTAGTCTGGGGATATTGGATGAGTAGGCACTAGATGGGGATTTTATGCACAAGATTTCTGGTATCCAT